>JAVJIF010018315.1:0-83659 GCA_038442645.1 Agave tequilana | reverse complement strand
CATCTCTCTTACATATAGATTCATGTTGAGTATATTATAAATTGAGGAGCTTGACAACTCTTCTTTATATGATATATACGTGTGTAGGGGAGCTTCACATCTCCTCTTATGCATTACCTAATATGTGTTAGTGAATTGGGGCTTGTCATCCCTTCTTCATGTAATGCATATGTGTAGGGAAGCTAACTTAGGCGTCTTCCTCTTCATGAATGTATATAGCATATAACATTATTGATTCTTGTTTATTGGTATCAAGATGCTTCATTGACATATTTTATTGATATCATGTTTGTAGTCACCCCTTATTGATTTTTTTTTTTTTTAGACAAAAGGGGGAGAACATTGTTTGCATCGTTTTGATTGACAAAAGGGGGAGAAAGATTTTTACCCCTCATTTTATCTATGTTTTTGATTGTTTACCCCTTTGTTGATGATTGACAAAAGGGGGAGAATTATTTGAGAGTTTACCATGCATATAAAACTCAAATACTTCTATGCATGATTGGTACATATTTTTTATATGCTACTTATGTTTTATATGCATATATTATGTTTTTAATATCAAGAATATTAGTTTAATTGTTTATTAAGTTTAATTGATATCCAAAGCTGCTTTGTAATTGTTGTACTTGGTATCTAGTTTATATATGCTTCTTTAGTTTTTGCATATATTAGTTCATGCATAGCAAATAAACATAAATATATGAAAAATATGTATGTCTCTTGTTTAGAATCATAAGCTTTCATTGCATATTTATTTATTCATTTGTTATGCATGAGTTAAGGGGGAGCTTCCTTGAAGCTTATCTTTAATCCATGCATATAAACTCCATGAGTTTTGTCATCATCAAAAAGGGGGAGATTGTTGGCCAATGGCCTTCCACTCTAGTTTTGATGATGATCAACACTCATGTAGTTATGTTTACTAATATTCTTGTGTTTCTAAGTTTCAGATCATTAACAGGATATTAGGTTGGTGATTAGCTTCACAAGATGATTAGAAGCTATTCATGAATGATTTCCGGTGCCAAAGCTTAAAGATCATACTTTGTGCCTTGGAGAATCACGGAGTTTGGACCGAGTCTACTTGAAGATAGAAGATCGACAAGAAGACTTAGGTATCTAGTTTTAGAGTTGTGTTTTAGATCCATATTTGTAAAGCTTAGTTTAGTTGATATGCTCAAGTGCACAAACAACACACGTTTCATGATTTGGTTTTTGTTTTTCATGAATAATAGATCAAACAGTTTACATATGTTATATGTATAGTAGATGTTTTCTATTTATACATACATGCTTTAACTTGGTAAACAAACTTATTTTGACTATCCTATTCATGTTTTGGAAAAATCAGTTTGATAAAAAATACAAGTTTTGTTTTTGATAAAATTTGCAAGACTCAAAAATGAATTGATATGTTGATATATTGTCTTGAAATTTTTATCACATGTTTATGTTTCAACATAAAATAATAAAACAAGTTTTAGAAAAACATATTTTTAGAAAACAGTTTTTATTGTGATTAAAACTATTTTTTAGATTTACTGTGAATTTATGGGATTTTTATTGAGTGAAAAGACCTATTTTCAAATCCCGTATCTGTGCAGAACTGAGGACTGGCTGACAGGCCAAGTCGGTCGACCCTAACCGGTCGACCGCACCATAGGCCGGTCGACCGGACGGTCGACCGACGTGCACAAGTCTGTGCACGTTTTGGAGTCTCTGGAACGGTCGACCGGGCCGGTCGACCGAGATGAGAGTTCTGCTCTCAAGGATTTTTCGGTCGACCGGGCCGGTCGACCGCTATTGCCCAACGTCACATTTTTTGACCGTTGGCGGTCGACCGTACCGGTCGACACGGCAGTCTGTCAGACTGCCAACTCAGCCTACGGCTAGTTTTGTATAGGGCTATATAACCCCGTCTCTTTTGGGGATTTTGGCCATTTTTCAAGAGAAAAATACTAGTTTTCTAGTGTTTAAAAGAGTTTTCAAAGATTTTTAAGTGCAAAAACTTCTCATCTTTATTTGTTTTGGGTTTTTGAAAATCAAAGAAAACTAGGTTTTGGGATTTTGATTTGGTATTTCTTTTCTATCTTATACAAGAGATTTCCCAAGTAGTTTTTCTTTGTTACTTGTTTCCAAAACACTTTGATTCCACACTTGAGCTATATCATACTATCCTAAACTATTAGGATCTTTTTTTTTGTGGAAAAAGAAAGAAAAAGAGAGTTTGTGGTTTTTTTGAACCACTTGTTGTAAACCCTCCTTTTTTTGTTTTGTATCCCTCTTCGGTAGAGGTGATCGGAGTGGTATTGGTTTGCTCCCTCTTCGGTAGAGGTAGAGTTTGGTTGTGAGCCTCTTCGGTAGAGGTGTGTGGATTGGTTGTTGTATTGGCTACGGGCCTAACCCCTCGTTGTGAGGAGGTTGTTGTTGAGAGAGGAGTTGGTACTCCTAGAGTTGTAAGAAATCCTCTTTGGTAGAGGTTCCCTCGGTGGGAAGTTGAGATAGTGGAAATCCTACACGGTGGTGTAGGCGGGGATGTAGAGCAAGGTGCTCGAACTCGAACAAATCTTGGTGTTTGCGATTGCTCCCATTGTCTCTCTAACTCTCTCTCATTTACTTTGTGCAAAGCATCATATTCATATCATATCATACTTGCTTGTGTTGAGCATATTTCATATTGCCTTGCATTAATTCATATTGCTATATCCTTGATTGCTTGGCTTGATTGTGTGTGCACATTGCTTGAATTACTTGTGTGTTTGTGCATCACCTATACTCATCCAACAAGAGCTTCACATAGCACCTCAACCCCATATCTAGGGGAATCAAGAGGAGTTAGTCCAGAGCCTCGCAAGGGAATTCGGCTACACTTGTTGTATTGTATTAAGTGTGTTGCAATATTTGCATTAGCTTCCGCATTTAGCGCACTTAGTTTGCATTGAGTTTCTTAGATTAGCAATTACACCTATTCACACACACCCCCCCCCTCTAGGTGTTTTTCAATTGTTATCAGAGCTAGTGCTCCTGATACTTAGGCTTAACATCCTAGGAGTGAGATCCATTGCTTGCTAATCTTATTTGCAATTGTTTGCTTGTTTGCACACATATAGTACCATGGACTTCATGAACCCCACCTAGCTATGATCCTCCCAACATTGATGTTTGGAAGTATAGGATGTCCATGTACCTAAAGACCCTAGGTTTGCATGTCTTCCTTGCCGCCACCAAGAGATGTTATCTTGGTGTGGTACAATCATATAGGGGCCATGCACAAGCCCTAGAGGCCATTAGAAGCACTTTACCTAAAGAATCTTTCGTGTTTCTAATCTTGATTCCGCCTTTGCAGTGTGGAACAAATTGACAACAACCACCACCTCCAAGCTTCAAGTGCCAAATCACCGGAGGAATTTAGTGGAGAATCCGATTCTCAATGCTTCATGGTCCAAGGGAATGACTCCCTTGAGGTACATTCGGAACCCCACTATGATAGTGATGATTGTTCTAGTTCTTCAAATGATCATATTGATGTCCATGCTATAAATGAAGAACTTTCAATTGTTTGTGAAAAACTTATAGAAAAATATAAGATTTTGAAAAAGAAAAGTCTAGGAATTGAAAAAGAAAATAAGTGTTACAATCTAGACTTGATGTTGTTTTGCAAGAGAAAGAGGAGATTGCTAATGAAAGGGATTCATTAAAATCTCAACTTGATCTTGCACTTAAAGAAAATAACTTTTTGAAAAATAAAAATGATTGCCATGTTCTTTTGAAGAAAAATGAAAACTTGTCTTCAAAAGTTGATTTTGTTTTAAAAAGAAAATGATTCTTTAAAAATTAAGATTGCTTCAATTTCTAAAGATTGGATGCATGTTTAAAGAAAAATGAATTTTTACAAAATAAGATTGATGCACATGTTTGCCATGCTAGTGTAGCTACTTCATCTAGTCTACCTAATGCATGTACCTCTTCTTCTAGGATTAATGATGATATTTGTATGCTAAAGAAGAGAGTAGATTATTTGGGCTCCACTATGAGCCAATGTGCCATGAACCACACACGCTTGGAAACCTTAGTTCGAAAGAAACAAGTTCCATCCTCTATGCATGCACACCCATCACGGCATACACATGCTTCACACGGACACCATCAACACAAGTATGCTCATGTGTACACATGTACACATTGTGGTCGAAAAGGCCATCTTGCTAATTTTGCTATGATCGTTTACATGTTGAAAATTTAGCCAAGAAGTTTGTTTGGGTTAGAGAAGGTACTAACCCCCATGGACCCAAAAGAGTATGGGTACCAAAGACCACCCCTCCTATTATTTTTGATGTAGGTGTGTGCTCTCACATGACGTGAGAGTGATGACACCTTGGAGTGGATGCGTTCCGGACTTCATGGAATCAAATTGGATGCATCACTTTCAGGGAAGATTTGGTGGAGATGACCACCATGTTTTGGAGACAAGGAGAGTTGCTTCTCTTCGGTTTTGGTAACAATCCTTTACTCCCATTTATTGTTTACATACTTTTCATGTTTTGGATTTTGATGAAGAAAGGATGGAGAGCTAATTATGAAGTCCCTGAGCGGAAATGATAAATGATTCCCAAAAAAAAATCTCTGGATCAAAATATAAAAAGGTAAATGGGTCTTAGCGGGTCTTAGCGGTTTGGTGGGTTTGGGTCGACCCGACCCATTTATTAATCGGTCTGGTGGGTCGACCCGATTACGACCCAAACCCGTATAGCTCAAACCATACCCACTTACTCTGGGTCGGGTCGGGTCGGGTCTGGCGGGTCGGGTCTGAATTGCCCCCCTATTTGTACCCCTTTGTTGATGAATTGACAAAAAGGGGGAGAGAAATTTGGAGTTTTTATATATGCATATTTATTTAATTTGTTATCTTTTACCATTGGTATCAAGAGCATCTTTTATTAGTATCAAGAGCATGTTTATTTTATGGTATCAAATATCATGTTTTTGCATATTTACGTTGAACATTCATTGCATATCTTTATGGTTATTGTTATGCATGAGTTAAGGGGGAGCTTCTATGAAGTTTAACTTTAATCCATGCATATATAACTCTATGAGTTTTGTTATCATCAAAAAGGGGGAGATTGTTGGCCCAGAGGCCTTTCACTCTAGTTTTTATGATGATTAACTCATATAGTTATAGTTTATTAATAATCTTGTGATATTTTGTTTCAGATATTTGATCAAGAAATTAGTAGGTGATTAGCTTCAACAAAGGTTTTTGGAGCTTTCACATGGTGATTTAAGAGCTCGAGCGTCAAGTTCACATCTAGCACTCGATTGGAGTCAAGCTCGGTGGATCACGTTTGGATCGAGTCGACTTGAAGACGGAGTTCTACAAGAAATCGATTTATTTAGTTTAAGATTGTGTTTAGATCATTGTAAAGATTAGATAGTGTTGATATGCTCAAGTTCACAATATACACACAAGTTTTAAGTTTATTTGTTTTGGTTTTTTTCGGTTTAACCGATCTTGGTTTTTCAAGTCAAAAATATAGATATACTATATTTCATGTATATTGGATTCTATCCATATGCACATGCTTAAAAGTTGTTCAATATCATGTTTTTATATTTGCATGAGTTTTAGAGAAAACAGTTTTCCATTTCAAAATCCTAGTTTTGAAAAATACGGATTTTGGTTTAAGGCAAAATTTCAAGAACACAAAAATGGTTCAAATTGTTTAAAAATATGTGTTGAATTTTGTCACACATATTTGTATTTAAAGGTCTAATAAGAAACTGATTTTTGTGAAATTTATGTGATTTTATGGGATTTAATTGAAGCCAACAAGACAGTTTTCAATCCCTAATTAGTTGGACCTGGCTGTCTGCCGGTCGCCGTAGCAGAAGTCGGTCGACCGGTCCGGTCGACCGACGTGCACAGAACGTGCACGCAGCCTGGGCTGGTGGACCGGTCGATCGGGCGGTCGACCGTCCAGAGAGCTCTGCTATCTGAAAATGGGCCCCGGTCGACCGGTAGAGTGCTGCTGCTCTCTGTATCCAGTCCCGGTCGACCGGGCAGTCGACCGGAGGCACAACGGTCATAACAATGACCGTTGGGCCGGTCGACCGGAAGGGCAAAATTGCCCTTTCCTGCTGCTAACAGGCAGATTTCTTTTGAGGCTATAAATACCTCATTCCTTGGCTGTTTTTGAATAACAATTTCAAGAGAAAAATCCTCATCTTCTTAAGTATTTTAGTTACAAGTTTTCAAAAGAGTTTTTGGGTTTAAAGATCATTCTTTATTTGTTTTTAAAGTGTTGAAATTTCAAAGAAAAAGAGTCTTTTGGGAATTGATTTTTGATCTAACTTTCAATATCTATTTGGAGTTTTTCCCAAGTATTTTTCTTTGCTCTAAACACTTTTATTTCTCACACTTGAGCATATTTATCTATCCTACCTATAGGATCATTGTTTTTGTGAGAAAGAATCGGTTTGTAGTTGAGAGAGACCACCAAGTGTTGTAACCCTCCTTACTTTGTGACATCCCTCTAGTGATAGGTGATTGTGTTGATATTCCTCTAGTGAGAGGTGATTGTGGAGGTTGTGTTGGAATCCCTCAAGTGTGAGGTGATTGTATTGGCTTTGAGCCTAATCCCTCTAGTGAGAGGTTGATCATTGTTTGGCTCAGTGCCTATCCCTCTAAGTGTAGAGGTGATTTGTATTGTGCCTTGCCTCTAGTAAGAGGTTGTATTGTTGAGAGAGGAGTTGTGTACTCCCAAGTTGTTTTTGCCCAAATCCTCAGTGGAGGTTCCCTGTGTGAAGTCCTGCGTGGACGCTATAGTGGAAATCCTTCTGTGTGAAGGCGGGACGTAGAGCTGGTTGCTCGAACCTCGAAACATATCCTTGTGTTTGTGTTTGATCCACTATCTCTAAACTCTCTCTCTTATATTGTGCATTGCATCATATCATATCATTTATATGCTTGGGCTTGATTGTGTGTTATACTTGTGTTAAACCAAGAGAGCTTCATATAGCACCTCAACTCTTATTTAGAAGAATATAGAGGAGATAGTCCAGAGCCTTTCACCGGAAATTCAGCTACAACTCTTGGTTACACTAAGTGTGTTTGCAATTAGTTTTTAATTCCGCATCATTTGTCATTAGATTAGCCCATACACATATTCACCCCCTAGGTGTACTTTCAATCTTAACTCTAAGTTTAGAGGAATCTCGAGGAGTTGTTCCAGAGCCCTTCATGAAAATTCGGCTCACTCTTGGTTATATAGTGTGTTAGCAACTAAGTTTTTAATTCCGCATCATTTGTCCTAATTAGCTTGTACACCTATTCACCTTCCTCTCTATGTGTACTTACATATGCATTCCATAGGATTAAACCCTGTAGATTGTATATATATTTCATTATCCAAATTTACCTGGAGAGAACTTCCATTATGCTGCATATCATTGATTAAAAAAGATTAGACCGATTTTGTGCATTATATCTACAAGTAACTGAGAGATGAAGGAAGGTCTGGGCCTGCAAGCGCATGTACATGTGTGGATTAACATTTAGTGAACTTTATTTTACTTTTGTGATGTTGCATAATAACTGTTGTGAATTGTCCCCACGATCAATCGTTGTGCCGGCGCAGCGAAAGCAACATAGGATCGACGAGCAACGAGAAGAAAAAGAAAAGAACTGCAAAGTATAAAAAGCCAACACACAATTTAATATGTTCCACTGATCAAATAGATCGTATGTACGTCTACAGGAGAAAGGAGACGAAATTTATTAAACTTTGGGGGAGTACAATAAGAAACACTTACACCCTTGCTAAAAGGATCAAGCCCTTTGATAGCTGTCTAGAACAGTGAACCCTTATGATTAAAACTTCTCACAAATCTCTCTTAAAATTGAATATATTGAAGACCACCTCCAATGGGTTTATATATAAACCATAAGACCCTCCTACTCATATACAAACTTTATCAATATGAACGATCACCGCATCAGAAAAAAGAAAGCTCGAATCTAACTCAAAACTCAAAACAGATTTAGAAAAGAAACTGTCAGAACTGATATTAGTCAACTGTAAGTCGACTAATCATGTCTATTAGTCGACTACTATACAGAAGTATAAGTCGACTAATCTGGCAAAAAAATCGAGAACCATATTTTTTATTTGCAAGACCAGTAGACTATATATTCCAATATATAAGTCGACTAGTTCTTATCATAAATCGACTATACAAAGTATAAGTCGACTTATACTGTGCACAGCTCCTTATGCATGTCCGTTCTTTGATCTATGAATCTTCATCTACCTCACGACGTATTCCAGTCACAATCCAAATAATCTCTCCCTTAACTTGAATACGTCCAAGTCTGAGAATAGCCACCATACTCCATGTGCTCACATCAATGCATAATTGCACAACTCTTGACTTCATCTCCATCTCACTTCCTCTCCTCCATAACCCTCTTATGGGGTTCACAACTTGATTAAGTCGAACAAGTTCAGACCCGACCTGAACTTGATCACCCAACGATCTCCTTGATCCACGCAGGATTTATAAAAATTTGCTCCAGCATAAGAGTAACGATCTGAATTATCTTATTACGCACCTAGTCCCAGTCTCACTTCGAGGTAAAACTCACATCCGTGCTCAAAACCATCATAGTCTCCGATTGTTCCACAACCTCTGATCTTGAAGCTGAGGATAACTGTAATCCACCAACTGTAACCTCTGAATTTCGCAATATGTAAACATTGCCGACATGTTCAACCTGAAACTTCACATGGGATTCTTTGAAAACTTTCATAAGATCACTTTCAGAACTAAAACTGAACCCTTCTCCATGTAGATTTCTAAGAGAGATGAGATTGTATCTTGATTCAGGAACATGACGAACGCCTTAAAGAGTAGTGATGCATCCATAATGAGAACAAAACTGAATTATTCCTTCGCCAATCACCTTACTCGCAGTAGAATTTCCCGTGAAAATCTCTCCTCATTGAATCGAAGTGTATGAGGAAAACATCTAACTATTGAAACTGATATACTGTGAACATTCAAAGTCTATAATCCATTTATCTTTGTTACCCGACTGATCTGTTTATAACAGATAGAATATCACACTTTTCTTCATCCTCTCCAGCCAATTCAGTAACATTAACATTATTCTTGTTTTTCTTTCGAGTCCAATAATCAGCCCTAATGAGCCCTTTCTTGTTGACACCAGTTGCACACCAAGTTCTTATGTTTTGAGTTACCCGTGGAACTTCCATTATTACTCTTCTCCTTTGAAAGTGAGCTTGCTCGAATTATCACGTTGAGACTCACCTGTCAGCTGGTTGTCAATTTTGTCCTTATTGAGCAGTGCTCCTTGATCTCATTGACCTTGATAGTTGATTTGTTTCTATAAATGATAGCTTTTCTAAGCTCCTATATGAAGAAGGTAAAGAACACAGTAATGGAAGTATTTGATCCTCATCTTCTATTTTAATATTTATCTTCTCTAAATCATTGATATAGAGAAAAATTTTGCAATGTGAGACTTAATAGATGTACTCTCATGTGTGCGGAGAAAAAAGAGACATTGCTTCAGAATCAACCGATTTATCAACGACTTTTTTTCAGATAATGGTCCTGAAGTCGTTTCCACAGCGAGATGCTGTTTTCTATGAAGAAAACTCATCCAACACTTTGTCCTCCAAGCAAAGTTGAATAGCTGTCAAGGATTTCTCATTCAACTCCTATCAAATTTCTTCCTTCATGTCTTAAGGTTTTTTTTTTCTCCTCCCGAGTAGTGCTTTTTTCAACTCGCTCCGGGTCAAAATAGCGTCCATCCTAATCAGTCACCTGCTGAAACTTTTGAATATCGAACTTGATTGCAGACATCTTCATATTGACCTTGCTCTCATACCAATTGTTATGAATTTTTTCCAACGACCTATTGTTGGGGCGGCGCAGCGGAAGTAACACAGATCGACGAGTAACAAGAAGAAAAAGGAAGAAGATATTCTGAAGAACAAAAAGTCAATACACAATTTAACGTGGTTCCACCAATCAAACAGATCGTGTGTACGTCCACGGGAGAAAGAGGAGAAACTTTATTAAATTTTGGGAGTACAATAAGAAACACTTACACCTCTCGTTAAGAAGATTTCAAGCTTTGTGATGGCGGCCTAGAACAGCGAACCCTTATGGTTAAAACTTCTGACACGAATCTCTCTTAAAGTGAATACATTGAAGGCCACTCCAAGGGGTTATTTATAGACCATAGGACCCTCCTAGTCCAATACAAACTCCATCAATACGAACGATCACCGCCTCAGAAGAAAGGAAACTCGAATCCAACTCAAAACTCGAAACAGATTCAGAAAAGAAAACTGCCGGAACTGATATTAGTCGACTGTAAGTCGACTAATCATGTTTATTAGTTGACTGTACAGAAGTATAAGTTAATCTGACAAAAATCTGGGAACTTTACTTTCTGTTTGCAAAACCAGTCGACTATACCAATGTAAAAGTCGACTAATTCTTATCATAGGTCGACTATACAAAGTATAAGTCGACTTATACTGTGCACAGCTCCTTGTACACATCTGTTCTTTGATGTATGAAGCTTCGTCACCTTCATAACATATTCCAGTCACAACCCTAGCAACAACGACATTCACGAAGCTATTGGAGGCTTCAAAACTCTTCAAAGGTTTCTCCATAGCTGAATGTTAAAAGACGTTGCTTGGCGTTATGACAATCTATTTCCATCTTTCAAATGATCAACATTTGTAAAACTTTGGCTTGCTCGTGTATATGCTGTGTGGTAACTGCATTGATAGAGCTCATTTGAGCTTGGGAACCATTCACAGGTTCTTCCTTAGCTGAAGGTTATAGACAGTGGTTGGCGCAAGTGATGTTGATGCTGCTATCATTTGCTAAATTTCAGTTTTAGTAGTGCAGTGAGTGTAAATTTTCCTTGGAGTAGCTACAGCTGCAGAGGCGGGAAATTTCATCCTCTGCTTTTCTCTTTTTTTTTAAAGAAGAAAATTTTCTAATTTATTCGTTCATCATAGCTTCAAGCTGTGACCTCTTTATCGCAGTTTGGCCTACATGTTGCATGTTAGGTGCTGTTAAGTCCCAACATCCATCATGTTTAACTTGACGAGTAGGTGGAGCTCCTTGTATATTTTCCCATGATTCTTATTTCTCTTCTCCAAAAACAAATGGAATACATTATTCAGTATCTCTCACGTACTGTTCGTTCGTATGGGCAAAATGAAACTGATTTTAGTGAATCTTCACCGTGCAGCAATTGAATGAAGAGAAACAATTCAAGTCACTGTAAGTGATACTGTACGTCCTCTTCCTCCTTCCTTCTCAATTTTTTACTCTCACTGGGACGCCTGGCTTAAAGTTATGTGTGAGTTTAACTTTGCATATGAGATCTGCATCATATCGTCTGCAGGATGCAGTGACGCACAGCTGCTCTCTTTCTGACTCTGATGGCTTCGCCTCAAAAAGTGAAGACAGATTCCTGCAGGTCAAACCCTGGGAGGACCATACAGTTTTGACTTTATTTGACTGTCAGCAGAGAACCCTGTGACGACAAGGGCAACAGGCCATTTCCCAGGGGCACGTCGCTCTTGTCCCAGATTGATTAGAGTGCCGCTGTACATTTCCCTGGGGTCACCATCCCGAGACAGAATTTGATTGGCTAAGAGGAGATGAAGAGAAACATAATTGCGCTTCTTTATTTACCCTCTGTTTTGATTATGGTTAAAATGGGAACTTGATTTTATTGGAGGAAAAAATATTTATCTATGGTTAATACCAACTTGATTTTATTGAGGGGCTAAACAAAAAAACTCACTTGAGAAGTTCTGTAGAATATCACTAGTTGAGGGATGATCATTGCAAGAACATCTCAAAATAAGAATGGGGCAAAGTATTTTACAGACATTGCTTGTATTGATTTTGTATCGTGCTTGAACTATATTTTACTGCACTGAATATTTCAGATCGCACTTGCAGTTTTAAAAGTGCTTGCTGATTTTGAAAAATATCACTTTGCTTATATCAGTTTTCATTTTGAAAAATTCAAAAACCAGAAAGGAAGCACAAATCTTTGGAATAGACAATCTATTTATTTGCTTCGAGGAAGGAGGTGCACTGGGTTTTCTCTTTGAAAATGTCATATTCATAGCTACTCGTGACCAATTTTAAAAAATAGTTGTGACCAAATTTGAGCAAAATGTCACTTATGGTAATCTCTTCACTTTCGTGCCTCATTGTTCGACAAAACAACAAGAAATAAAAACTAATCTAAGCTCAAATACTAAAAAAAATAATTGTGGAAAATCAAATCGAGAAAATCACAGAGGGTCACGCAAATTCACTATATTTTTAGAGAGATTACAGGAGAAGAAAAGAGAACCTCAAAGCCGCTCTGTACTTATAATGACATATAAACGCTTAACCCTAATGACGTCACATCTCTTTTTATAGAAAAAATAAGGTTACTGATTGGTTACATATATTGCATATATAATGTTTCATTTTTATAATTATTGAATAATAAATCATGTATTTTGTCTTATATTCTTCTTTATAAAATGCAGGTTCATTGCTAAAGGAAAGGGAAGAGAAACGAGGCCAAAAGCTCACCAAAATTTTGATTTAATTCAGAATTAATTCGAAATCAGAAAATCAGGGCAGATCATGGCAAATCAAAGAAGATAAAATCAGTTGAAAATCGGTTAAACCAAATCTTCCCAAATTACTTAGTTAAAGCCGAAGATCAAAGGAAGTTTCGTCAAATCCAGGAGCTAAAACGGAAAATCCAGCAAGAGATCAAATAATATCGCGAAATCAGGGAGCACCACCCTTGGTATGGCCACACACCCAGGCTGCAGAAACGCGGCGAAAGCCGCATTTTCCACGGCTTTGTTGGTTCTGTTGGGGGAGCATTTGCTCTCCCTATCTTCGTACGCTCTCCCCCATTTGATTTTTCCTATAAATATTGCAATCTACAGAGAATTGGGGACCGAAAATTAGTTTAAGTTTTCTCTTTGTCTGTAGGGTTTAGGTTCTTTATTAGATAGTATTGAGAAGTTGTATCTCTGTTTTTTAATTTGTAGTTCAGTCCAAATACAATGAGAGAGAGGAAAGAGTGATTGTAACCTGAAGTTGAAGTGACATTAATAAATGATCAAGATTTTTCTTCTTCTCCAATTCAGGGGTATGTTTTATTTCATTTACATGTCTTGCTTTATCCTAATTATGAGTAGTAAATTTGTTTTTTAGGGCTCACTATCAACTCTCTTCGATTCCTCTCTTGTTTTGAATGATTTTGATGTAAAGAACCCAACGGAATCATATGTATGCCTTAAACTAAGCCTTGCTTCTTTGAAAGTATTCTTGAAGGCACATGAGGATGGGTTTGAATTTCTAAACTTCTGTTTTTTAAAACATCACTTGAACTTGTTTTTATTTCATACTTGAAAGACAACTTGATGATTTAACATTCAGTTCAAGATGAACTTTTAAGAAAAAGAGTTAACTTTTTCAAACATCTTATTTGCTTTGCTTAAGACTTTCGAAACTCAAGTTACGTTTTTTTTCAATGATCAAGTTGAGGCGCTGAGAATTTCAAGAGAAGAATATATATCATTGAGTAGTAAGATAGTGAGCCCATATCTTTTTCATATATTAAAACAAACAACCAATCAATCTTTAACCCTTTTTAAAGATCATCTTTTCTAAAGCCTTCTCTAAGTTTTCGATTTTTCTTTTAATCACTTCCTTACTCTCCATTCTCTTTTTCAACATAAAAAAACACTGACACCATTCTTTATTCTTTAAACAACTCATCGAAAAGCTTTCATCGCATTCCTTCTCGTGGACACGACCCGTTAGCCAAAAGCTAGACGGTAATTCTCACTGCATTTACTTGCAATCGAATTTTGGCGCCGTCGCCGAGAGGGAACGGTGTAATTATTTTCTAACAAGTTTGGTCTCTTATTTCAGGGCCGTCAAGAAGTTAGATTTAGCACTCAAGATTTGTAGGAGAAGACTTGATATTCTGTACCCCTTCTCTAGAAAGTAGGAAACAGAATTTCAAGAAATTACAACGCAAAAGCTTAAATTTTTTTGGACTACTAAAAACTCTTTTTTGCAGGACATATTACACTTTGCTAAAATATAATTTTTGTGTTGTTTCTGCTATATCTGATATTCATATACCTTATTTTTAATCCAACAGTAATCGATTGATTGCCAATTGCTTAAAAAACGTTTAGACTTGCATTCTAAGCATTTTTCTAATTACATTTCTTTTACAATTACTATTAAAGAAAGCTGAAGACAAAGTACGTATGCATAGCATATAGTTTAAAAAACATTCTTGAGTGATTATTTACTTGTTGAATGTTACTTTTCTATATCCTGCACATTTTGCACAATCAATCTTAAGGGCAAAATTCAAAACAAGATAAGGTGGGAAGTCATTACCCTTTCTTAACCCACAAACCATCTCCAAGCACGCAGAGCCTAAGCCTAACTTAATAACTGATAAACGTTGGCCTTTAGGATCTCTCGAGCTCATTAGGAGATTATCCTAAGGGGGAAGGTGTTAGAATTTGACTCCTGCTAAATCAGTGTCTAAGGACAAGGATTGAGGGGCGAAACCCCGAAGGCTGGTTGTTTGGCTTAATTAGGCTCGTCAATTTTGCGTGGATACCTCCCACCAATCTTTCTCTGACCTGGCTGATTAAGCTTCTGATCAAAACCTGCATTACATCTCATGTGGACAATCAACCAGTTAGAAGTTGTCTAGGTCAAAGTTACCTTAAACTAGGCTTGGTTGTTTTTTTGGTTGACTATTGGTGAACTTGTTTGTAATAGTGTTTGTGTATGCAAGTGTGGTCAAGAGAATCTAATTCATCTAGGTTAACTAGAAACGCATCACCATCCAAGTTCGGACCAAGACCAGATCCGGTTATGGCTCAATGAACATCTTTACAGGATAGGTTCTATCCCATTAGAACTACATTTCCATATTGCATCCAACTTCCATCAGTTGGTGAACACAATTTTGAGCTCAAGCCTCAGTTCATCAACACACTCCCTAAGTTTCATGGCTTAGCTCCGAAGATGCTTATTTTTTCATAAGAGAATTTGAGAAAGTATACTTAATGATGAAAATTTCACACCTTATAGATGATGCTATTAGATTGAGATTTGTCCCATTTGCTCTTAAGGACTTAGTCAAGAAATGGCTTTACAACTTAGCGGCCGGCTCTATCACATCGTGGGATGGTTTCATCAAGGTCTTCTTTAAGAAATTCTATCTTCATAAGATCGCTCTCATTAGGAAGAACCTCATGCAGTTTAAGAAAGAACCTAGTGAACCGTGTTTGGAGGTACTTTGAACGCTTCAAAGACCTCCTTGTCCAATGTCCTCATCATGGAACAGAGAAATGGCGATAATGCCAAATTTGAAATCACCTAGAGGGGGGGTGAATAGATAACTAGCTAATCTAATGATGAATAATGTGGAATTAAAACTATTTAAGCAAACTAAAAATTATTAAGCTAAACACACAAAGTATAACCTAAGACTGTAGCTGAATTCCCGGTGACGGGCTCTAGACTATCTCCTCAAGATTCCTCTAGATAAGAGTTGAGGTACCGCTATGGCTCTCTTGGTTAAATACAAATGTGAGCAAACAATCCTAAGCAAATATCAATTTAAGCACAATATATATCAAGCATATAAAATAGATGAACAATGTAAGAACACAAGTAAGAGATAGAGAGAGCAATTGCAAACACGAGAGATTTATTTCGAGGCTCAAGCACCCTTACTCTACGTCTCCGCCTTCAACACTATGAAGGATTTTCACTAGAATCGATCCCACCGGATCACTCGGTGCCGCAACACCAACAAGGAGTTCACACTAGAACTCTTGAACTCACTAGTCCCCTCACATGTTCCCGCAAGAACAAACACACGCAAGCACACTCGCTACCGAGGCCGCACCTCTACACTGAGCTCCCACTAGAACTCGAAACAACGCGAACCCACAAATCCGCCTCCTCAAATACAAGAATGAAACATTTTGGTGATCTAAATATTTTGATCACTAAAATCACTCTCACAACAAAGATCCCTATAGGATTGATAGAGCAATGGATAACTCAAGTATGTGTGAGAAAACTAGGATTGATTTGGTGGTGAAAAACTCAAGAAATCTCTTTTAAAAAACTCTTGATAAACTCTCCATTTAATTTGGAAATATTGGCTCTAAAACATGTGAAAAAAACTACTGAGATAGTTAGGAAAAACTGGCCAAAAAACTCTCTTCAAATCTTATTAAAAATAGCCCAAGGAGTCCCCAATATACAGGCTCCCAAAATATGGCCGTTGGAGGCCAACTCAGCAGCTGATGCTGCTGTCGGTCGACCGCCCGGTCGACGGTTAGATTTCTGACCGTTGTGCCATCGGTCGACCGGCCGGTCGACTGTGGCCTGGATACAGAGAGCAGAAGCTCTCTGCTGGTTGACCGCCCGGTCGACCGGGGCCAGTTCCAGAGAGCAGAACTCTATGGCGGTCGACCGGGTCGGTCGACCTGCCCTCCAGCCAAACAAAGTTGTGCACGTTTGTGCACGTCGGTCGACCGACCTCTGGCTCGGTCGATCGTGCGGTCGACCGGCAGAAGGCCAGAATAACATTTTTAGGGATTAAAAACTCGATCTTTTTCCTTCAATAAAATCTCATAAATTCTTATAAATTCTACAAAAATAAGTTCATTGATATACTTTGAAATACAAACATGTTTGATTTAAAATCAAAACATATTACAAACATTTTGGACTATTTTTGTAATATAAAAGTTTTGCTTTAAACAAAAACCTGTATTTTTCAAAAATGATTTTTCTAAAACTTTTTCCAAATACAAAAACAAGATATTCTAAACACTTTTGAAGCTTAGTGTGTATGGATATGATCCACTACACATATATGATGTAATATCTATGTTTTTTGTATTAAGCTCTAAAATAAGTTTTGATAAAACACATGTATATTTTGAAGCTTAAAAACCAAACCGGCATTTTTCTAAAAACAAAAACTCTTTTATGAAAACACATATAAATCTTGTGTGTGAGTGTATATGAACTTGAGCAATCTACCAACTAATCTATCCTTTATATTTTATCTAAAACAAAATCTTGACACTTACAAACATGACACAAGTCTTCTTGAAAATCTTCTCTTGAAGTCTTCTTCTCCTTCTTGACTTGGTCTAAAATTTTGATCCAATGAGTTAGACTCCTCTTAAGTACTTGATGTGATCTTGATGCGCGAGCTCTTGAATCAACACGTGCTAACTCTAAAACTTTGACTTGAAATCCTTTGTTGAAGCTAAACTCCAACTAAGATCTTGATCAAATATCTGATACTAATTAAACACAAAATCATTAGTACTATAACTACATGAGTTAATCATCATCAAAACTAGAGTGATGAGCCTTTGGGCCAACAAAATTCTTTATGATGGTTTAGACTACTCAACCAAGACCCTCGTAGAAATCATGTGCCAAAGGGAAATTCTTGAAAAACACCTAAAGGGGGTGAATAGGTGTTATGCTAATCAAATACACTTTTAAAAACTAGTTAAGAAGTATGATGCAAGCGGTCACTCAAAATAAGAAATTGAAGCCGAATTTCCGGTGAAGGGCTTTAGAACTTCTCCTCTTTGATTCCTCTAGATGATGAGTTGAGGTGCTTAATTGTTTCCTTGTTGATATAAGTATAGACCGAAAAGCAAGAAGATGAAATGAATGCAATATGAAAACAAGACAAATAGTATTACAAGTAAAGGAATGTAAAGCAATAAAGAGTAAGAAGAAATCAATCGCAAACACAAGAGAATTTGTTTCGAGGTTCGAGCCACTGCTCTACGTCCTCGCCTTCACCACTATAAAGGATTTTCACTATATCCACAAAGGAAACTTCCACACAGGAGCCTTACACTCAAGGGATTATAATTAGTCTACACAAGACCGGAGTACCCAACTCCAACAATATTATCCTCCACACTAGAGGAACCACAACTCAAAGGAATACAAGTCACTTGGTGATCTAAGAAGACCAAAACACTCTCTTACAACTTCTTATAGAGTGGAGTATGATTTTTGGCTCAAGAAGTAAAGTGAGAAAAAAATTTCAATAGTAAAGATTTAGAAGACTTGAAAACAACAAAAAATTTTGTAATAGAAAGAACTTAGAAAATGAAAAGCAATGAAACACTTCTTCTCTTTGAAACACTTGAAACTTGGATATTTTTCTTGTCTAAAACCAAGGACCCATGACCTCTATTTATAGGCAAAGGATAAATACCATTCATAAGTGATACTAGGTCATTAGGGGTGATTTTAATCACTTGGAAACACAAAATAGCCGTTTGAACCCATAAAAAATAAAACAGATCCAAAATAGAACCATTGGTGTCAGTCTGAACAGCTGCCGGTCGACCGGCCGGTCGACCGGCAAGCCACTTGGCAAATAGTCATTGGCTCCAGTCGACCACTCAGTCGACCGCAAGGCAAATATAAAAAGAGGATTTTGAACGACCGGTCGATTGAGCCGGACGACCGGCACAAACAGAGAACAAGTGCCATGCAGTCGGTCGACCGATCGCTTGACCGCAGGGGTTGACGGTCGACCAGGTCGGTCGACCGACAAACATGCACAGCGTGCACGCCTACGGCCAAAGAGGCCCGATCGACCGTGTTAGCCTGAAACAGTTACGGTCGACCGCCCGGTCGACCGTGATGGCCTGAAATAGAATAAAAAAAGATTTTTGAATTTGAAAATATTTTTTAAAATATTTTGCACTGGTTTGAGGGTAATGTGGCATAGTATAGGAGATAAAATACATGTTCTAAACTTAATATAAAAATTTTGAAAATTATGAAACATGTATATTAACCAAACATGCAACAAAACCAATATTCCCTAAAACTTGTATTTTTGAAAAGTGTATCTTTGTGTGTGTGTGTAATTCTTAAGCACATCTATCGTATTCTTACTCTTTAACATACTAAAATCTTACAAGGGTCTTGGTGACTACAATATCTTCAATTCGGACTTTTCCATTTGCATCGTTGAGTTGAATTCTTGATCCCGTATTTGAGTCATCTTGAGTCAACACCACCTTCTTTTAGGGGAAGAAACGTCTTGAATCCTTAGAACCCTGAAATAATCTTAAACACTTAAACTTAATTAGTACAAATAACTATATATGTTTTGTGATCATCAAAACACAAAATTCGGGTGATTGTAACCTTGGGCCAATAATTCTTGCAGAAGGATGAAAATGAAGGATGAGATTTATATGAGGATCTAGCTGAAAAGACTATCCAATGGAAAGCAACTAATGAAAACTCTAGAAATTCAAACTCCATCTCTTCAAAATGGGGTCTCCATTCAATTGAATCATTCATACCTGCCGAGGCTAGAATAGCAAATCTAGTGAGAAGAGTGAAAGTTTTACAAACTAAGGAACCAAGTCCAGTCAATCAAGTCAGCTCAAACCAATTTCCAACTCCGGGCTGTACTTACTGTCAAGTCATGAATCATGTGTTTGAGGAGTGTCCTGTGTTTCAAACTCAGCAACAATTTCCTGAACCGATGAATGCAGCCTTTTCAAGGCCAAACAATAATCCTTATGTACTAACATACAGTCCTGACTGGAGAAATCACCCGAATTTCTTATGGAGTCAAAACAACAATGACCATTCATGGTCAAACCATTCAAGCCACTTTCATCTTTTCAATAATTCTTCCAATCATCAACTCAACTTTTCTAATTCTATCACAATTCTCCCAACTATCCGCACAATTTTTCAAATTATCAACAAAACTTTCCCAACCAAGCTCCACAATCTTCCTTCCAAAATCCTCAACTTGAAAGGAAATGACTGACTTTGAGAGAAACATGAAAAGGTACATGAAAAACTAAGATTCCCTCATGCAAACAGTACAGAGGCTAGAGTTTCAAATGAGCTAATTTGCTAATCCACAGAATGAGAGGCAAAAGGGTATCTTACTCAGTCAGCCAGTAATAAATCCTAGGAATTCTCAACAAGCTCATTTGGCTGAGGATCAATCATTGAATCAATATAATGTTGTTCATACATTGAGGTTGGGAAAGAAAGTTGATAATCAAGTGTCAATACCTTCAAATACCATTCAACACAATCACACACAAGCATCTACCTCATCTAGTCTCAATCTTCCAAATCTGATGAATCTGAAACAGATAAGTCAACCAGTCAGGTGTACAAGCCTATAATACCATTTCCTAATAGGCTGAAGAAGTAGAATCCACACATGGATAAGAATTGAGATCTTCAATCAAATGAAGATAAATGTGCCATTTCTTAATGCCGTCCAACAAGTCCCATCTTATGCAAAATTTCTTAAGACGTGTGCACCAAGAAGAGAAATACTAATTTACCCTAGAAAGTCTTCTTAGCCACTAATATTAGTAAGCTACTGTCGGGTCTGATCCCTATCAAGTACAAGGATCCGGGTTGTCCCACCATTGCGTACACTATAGGACAAGCCGAGATTAGTCGTGCACTTCTTGACTTGGGGGCAATTATTAACTTGCTCCCCTTCTCGGTTTATCAATAACTCGTTGGACGATCTTAGTCCAATTCGAGTCACAATCCAACTGGCTGACTGTTCAGTGAAAGTTTTCAAGGAAAAAATTAATGTTGTCTTTATCCAGCTCGGGAAGTTTATCTACCCAGTAGATTTCATAGTTCTTGAGACACAAACTATGTCCAATTCTAAAGCTCAAACTCCAGTTATCCTAGGGTTCCCATTCTTTGCTACTGCCGACGCTATTATCAATTATAGGAATAGGTCCATGAGGTTACCTTAGGGACATGACTAGAGAAGTCAATGTTTTCAACCTAGGAAAGCAATCCCGTGATGTTGAGGATCAAACATTAAAGTCAACCTCATTGAGAACTTGACGAGTGAACATAGAGAGGAATTGGAATTAGAAACTGATTGTGACTTCGAGTTAGAGTCTGACGACTTTAACCTTGATCAGGTTATCGAGTCTGCTGTGAATTGGGCCTCGAACCTTATTTCACCAAATGTAGAGCCAAAAAATTTGACTCATCCTTCCAGTAAGCCTTCCCATTCCTTAGAATTGAAAGCTTTACTTGCGCATCTCAAGTACGTCTATTTAGGCAAATAAGAGACCTTTCCTGTCATTATTGTCTCCTATTTAAATGACAGGCAAGAAGAGAATCTTAAAGCAATTCTGAGAAACATAGGAAAGCCATTGGTTGGACTATGACAGACATAAAGAGATTGAGTCCAACCATAATTCAACATCGCATTCATCTCAATGAAGAAGTAACACAAAATGAGACCTGCAGCATAGGTTAAACCCTATAATGCAAGAGGTTGTTCATGATGAAATTGTGAAACTCTTAGACAATGGGATAATCTATCCCATTTCGGATAGCCAATGGGTCAATCTTGTCCATACGGTTTCAAAGAAATCTGGTTTCACTGTGGTAGAAAACGAGAACAAAGAGTTGGTCCAAGCTCGAATTCCCACGAAAATTCAAGTTTGTATTTACTACAAGAAGCTTATGTAGCAACTCGTAAGGAGCATTTCCCACTTCCCTTCATTGATCAAATGCTTGAACGTTTGGCTTGCCATGAGTATTACTGTTTCTTGGACTGTTACTAAGGGTATAATCAGATTCCTATTGCTCCTGAGGACCAAGAAAAGATTACGTTCAGATGTTCATTTGGGATATTTGCTTATCGTCGAATGCCTTTCGGCTTGTACAATACCCCAGCAATGTTTCAATGATGCATGTTGAGTCTTTTCTCTGATATGGTAGAATGATTCTTAAAAATCTTCATGGATGATTTTTCCATCTACGGAGATGCATTCACTCAATGTCTCCACCATTTAGAACATGTTCTCCAACGTTGTGTTGAGAAAAATCTGTTACTGAACTGGGAGAAATACCACTCATGCTAAGATATGGAATTGTTTTGGGTCATGAAATCTCCAAGAAAGAAATTGAAGTGAATAGAGCCAAGATTGAGGCTATTGCTAAGCTCTCCATGCCCAAATGCGTGAAGGATATTTGATCCTTCTTAGGACATGCCGGTTTCTACTGAAAATTTATCAAGAATTTTAGCAAGATTGCTAGACCCTTGACTAATTTATTAGTTAAGAATGTGTCCTTCACTTTCGATGATGAATGTATAAATTCTTGAGAGAAGCTTAAGAAAGAGCTTATTTCTGCACCAATCATATCTGCACCGGATTGGTCTAAGTCGCTCGAAATGTGCGACGCTTCTGATTTTCCCATAGGCATGTCCTAAGACAACACATTGATAACAAGCAACACGTGATTTACTACTCTAGTAGGACTCTCAATGATGCTCAAATGAACTACACTATTACCAAGAAGGAAATCTTGGTAGTAGTGTTTGCCTTAGAGAAATTTCATCCCTACCTACTGGGTCCAAAACCATAATTTTCACCGATCATTTTGTGCTTAGGTACCTCATGATGAAGAAGGATGCCAAGGCCCGACTCATTCGTTGGATCCTCCTTCTTTAAGAATTCGATCTCGAGATTCAAGATAAGAAAGGCGTAGAAAATGTCGTTGCTGACCATCTCTCGCGTATCCCAAACTCTCCATGCAACGAATTGCCCATATATAATGACTTTCCTGATGAAAAACTCTTAGCTGTCTTTAGGGAACCTTAGTTTGCTGATATAGTGAATTACTTAGTCACAAACCAAAATCCATCTCATTGGTCTAAAAATGATATATACCGGTTCTTATCTCAGGTCTAGTATTTCTTTTGGGAGGAACCATATCTTTTTAAGTACTGTTCTGACCAAATTATTAAGAGATGCATTCGCGATGAAGAAATTAAGAGCGTTTTATCCTCCTGTCACGAACTTGCATGCAGTGGACACTTTGATCCCCGCAAGACTGCTGAAAAGGTACTGCAAAGTGAGTTTTATTGGTCTACTTTATTCAAAGATGCTTATGAATTTTGCAAGATGTGCCCTAGATGCCAAATGATAGGAAGATCTCGAAATGAGATATGATGCCCCTCAATCGAATTTTAAGAATAGAACTCTTTGATGTTTGGGGCATCGACTTTATGGGTCCATTTCCTAATTCATTTGGAAACCAATACATAATGGTTGTTGTGGACTATGTGTCCAAGTGGGTAGAAGCCATTCCAAGTAAAACTAATGATAACAAAATTGCCATTAAGTTTTTGAAAGAAAATATTTTCTCACACTTCGGAATCCCTCGTGCTATCATCAGTGATAATGGTACTCACTTTTGCAATAAATCCTTTGAAGCTCTTATGCAAAAATATGTCATAACTCACAAATTATCCACACCTTATCATCCTCAGATCAGTAGGCAGGTTAAGTTTTCAATAGACAAATCAAGCTTATTTTGGAGAAGACTGTGAACCAAAACCGAAAAGATTGATGTTCGTGAAATGAAAGTGATAAGAATTACCGTGTAGCTTTGGGCTAACGGATCATGTCCAGGAGGAGGAATGCGATAGAAGCTTTTCGGTGTTTTTGTTTAGAAAGCAAAGAATGGTGTTTGTTTTTTAGTTGAAAAGAGAATGGAGAGAAGGGAAGTGATTTAAAGAAAAACTTAAAACTTAGAGAAGGCTTTGAAAAGGTGATCTATAAAAAATGATGAAGATTGTTTGGTTATTTTTGTTGGCCCAAAGGCCCATCACTCTAATTTTGATGATGATTAACTTATGTAGTTATAGTACTAATGATCTTGTGTTTAAATTAGTCTCAGATATGCGATCAAGATCTTAGTAGGTGTTTAGCTTCAACAAAAGATTTCAAGTCAAGTTTTGGAGTTAGCACGTGTTGATTCAAGAGCATGCGCATCAAGACCACATCAAGTAATCAAGGGGAGTCTAACTCATTAGATCAAGGTTTGGACCAAGTCAGAAGAAAAAGAAGACCTTCAAGAGAAGACTTGTGTCTAGGTTTGTTTATAGTACGATTTTGTTTTTAGATAAAATATAAAGGAAAGATTAGTTGTGGATTGATCAAATTCATATACACTCACACACAAGATTTATATGTGTTTTCATAAAAGAGTTTTCGTTTTGAAAAATACCGTTTTGATTTTTAAGCCTCAAAGTATACATGTGTTTTATCAAAACTTTATTTAGAGCTTAATGTCAAAAACATAAATATTTCATTATATATGTGTAGTGGATCATATCCATACACACTAAGCTTTAAAAGCATTTAGAATATCTTATTTTTATATTTGGAGGAGTTTTGAAAAAATCGGTTTTCAATTTGGAAAAATCATTTTGTAAAAAAACAGATTTTTGTTTAAGGCAAAACTTTCATTTGATAAAAGTAGTTCAAAATATTTGTAACATATTTTATTTTTACTCAAACATGTTTGTATATCAAAGTATATTACTGAACTTAGTTTTTGTGAATTTTTAGAGAATTTATGGGATTTTATTGAAGGAAAAAGACAAGTTTTTAATCCCTAAAAATATTGTTTCTGGCCTTCTGCCGGTCGACCGCACGATCGACCAAGTCAGAGGTCGGTCGACCGGGCGGTCGGCTGACGTGCACAAACGTGCACGGCCTTATTTGGCTGGAGGGCTGGTCGACCGACCCGGTCGACCACCAGAGAGCTCTGCTCTCTGGATCTGGCCCCGGTCGATCGGGCGATCGATCGGCAGAGAGCCTCTGCTCTCTGTATCCAGGCCACGGTCGACCGGCCGGTCGACCGGTGGCACAACGGTCGGAAATCCGACCGTTAGCGGACGACCGGCCGGTCGACCGACAGCAGCGTCAGCTACTGATTTGGACCCCAACGGCTAGTTTTTGGAGGCCTATATATTGGGGTTCCCTTGGACTATTTTCTATAAGATTTCAAGAGAGTTTTTAGGTTAGTTTTCCCTACCCGTATTAGTAGTTTTATCCACATGTTTTAGAGCCAATATTTCCAAATCAAAAGGAGAGTTTATCAAAAGTTTTCAAAAGTGATTTCTTTGAGTTTTTCACCACCAAATCAATCCAAGTTTTTCTCACACATACTTGAGCTTTCCATTGCTATATCTATCCTATAGGAGAGTTGTTGTGACAGTTGTTTTAGGTGATCAAAGTGTTTCGATCACCAAAATGTTCATCTTTGTGATTAAGGAGGCGGACTTGCAGGTTCGCGTTGTTTCGAGTTCTAGTGAGAGCTCGGTGTAGAGGTACAGCCTCGGCAAGCTTGCGTGCTTGTGTGCGTTTGTTCTTGCGGGAACAAGTGAGGGGAATAGTGAGTCCAAGAGTTCTAGTGTGAACTCGTTGTAGGTGTTGCGGCACCGAGTGATCCGGTGGGATCGTTTTATAGTGAAAATCCTTCATAGTATTGAAGGCGGGGACGTAGAGTAAGGATGCTCGAACCTCGAAACAAATCTCTCGTGTTTGCGATTGCTCTCTATCTCTCACTTGCATTTATACCTGGCATGCTTATATTGCTTTTATCTTTATATGCTTGATATATCTTGTGCCTTATTGTATATGCTTGGGATTGTTTGCCCACACTTGTATTCAACCAAGAGAGCCATAGCGGCACCTCAACTCTTATCTAGAGGAATCTTGAGGAGATAGTTCAGAGCCCTTCACGGGAAATCCGGCTACACACTTGTGTTATACTTGGTGTGTTGTGCATAATATTTTTTGTTTGCATAAATAATTTTAATTCCGCATTAACTCACCATTAGATTAGCTAGTCACCTATTCACCCCCCCTCTAGGTGATTTCAATTGGTATCAGAGCTTGGTACTCTTGATTTGGGTCTAACCACCTTGAGTTAAAAATCCTCATTTATAGCTAATCACAATATTTGTACACACACATGGACTTCATGTCACCTCCCACTTTTGATTTTCTTAACATCCAAACTTGAAAGGTTAAGATTTCAATGTACTTCAAAGGCCTAGGTATTCATGTTTATCTTGATACCATTAAGGACTCATACTTTAGTAATAACAAGTATTTTGAGGCTAACTCAAAAGCCATTCATGCTTTAAAGTCATCCCTAAGTGATGATTATCTGTGTAGGATTTCTAATTTTGATTCGACTTTTATAGTATGGAACACTATAGTCTCCCTTGACAAACAAGAGCAATATTATGCGGGGAGCGACTCGGATGTTGGAAGTGATGCTTCCCACTTGTGCTACATGGTCCAAGGGGATAACCCCCTTGAGGTAAAATCCGAATCCGAGCTAGAAGAAGATATTGACATGTCTTATGATGAGCTTGAATCATTTTGTCAACAACTTCTTGAAAAATATGAATTTCTTAAAAAGGATAATAAGAAATTGAAAAATAAATTTGATTCCATGTTAAAAGAAAAGGATTCTTTTCAGAATAAATTGGAATGTATTTCAAAAGAAAATGATTTGTTGAAAAAGGATAATATTTCCTTGACTTCTAAATTAAATGATCTTTGTGAGGGAAATACGTCTTTGAAAAATAAAATTAATTTGGTGAAAAACGAAAAAGAGATTGCTTTAGAAGAAAACAACTATTTAAAAAGAAAATTATTTCAAAAGAAAAAGAAAATGTTTCCAAAAAGAACAAGAATATTGATTCTCATTCTCACCATGCTTTTCATGCCACTACTAATAAAAATGAGATTAAATTTTTGAAAATAAGAATAGATTGTTTGAGCTCAACTTTGAGAAATTGTACATTTAATCATAATAGATTGGAAACCTTGTTTTCAAAGAAACAAGCTCCACGTGCACATCACCCATGGCACACATATGCACACTTTGCACATCATGATCACACACATTCTCATGTGCATTCTAGAGTGTACAAATATACATATTGCGGTCGCAAAAACCATTTAGCAAAATTTTGTTATGATAGAGTATATTCTTTAAATTTTGCTAATAAAAATTTTTGGGCTCCGAATAAGACTAACCCCCGTGGACCCAAAAGAAAATGGGTACCAAAATCACCACCTCTTGTGTTTGATGTAGGCGTGGGCTCTCACATGACGTGAGAGGGTTGGTGCCTTTGTGGTGGATGCATGAGCTTGATGGACACTACAAATTGATGCATCACTATCAAGGAAGTTTTGGTGGGAAGGCTGCCATGTTTTGGAGACTTAGAGTATAGTCTTTTGGTTTGGTAACTATCTCTAAACTCCTATTTTATTTACATGCTTTTTATATTAATGATTTTTAGCATGTTCATGTTTAGTGTTTATGCTTCATGAGGTGAATGCTTGTTTAAATGTAGTTTTCATTAAAACTTGTTGTTGGCCCAAGAGGTTACACTCTCCAATTGTTTTGTGTTTTGATGATGACAAACCAAATTAGTGCTATTTGGTACTAACAAGTTTGCTAAGATGAGTTTCAGGTCTTGTACCATGTTTAGAGACCATTCGCTTAGCTATTGCAAGAACTTCTAAGTTCCACAAAGCAAGGAAGGCAAATTTGCTCATCAAGGAAGGATCATAGAAGAGAAGGCACTAGCAAGGCATTGGATGGCTCAAAGACGTGAAGATTGCTCAGAGGTCCTTAGGTTTTGTATTTTTAGTTTTATAGCTTGTTAAAGAATAGAGATTAGGTTTGAAGCTCAATCACACACGTTTTTGCGCATATACTATTTCTTAGTTTATTTCTTATAAAATATACAAAAATATTTTAGTACAAAATCTTTCTTCTACAAATTTCTTTTTATGTTACATACTGAATTCCTGTTTAAAATAGTTTTGTTAAAAATATTTTCTTCTCAAAATTCTGTCTTTATTTCGTTTTCTGACCTGATCCGGTCGACCGGCAGTCTACCGACAGTCGACCGAGTCTGTGTCAGGCTGGTCCGGTCGACCGGACCAGTCGACCGAGGTCCTGGCAGAATGCACGTATCCGTGTGCATGTCTGTCGGTCGACCGGGGCAGTCGACCGATATTTATTTTTGAGTCACAGTTTGTATCAGTCGACCGGGTCGGTCGACCGATAGCCTGTAACGGTCGGAATTTTGTACTACCGGTCGACCGGCCCGGTCGACCGATGTAGCCGTTTGAACAGTAACGGGCAGATTTTTAAGAGCTGTTTATTTTTGTCTTTTGTGTTTAAAAATTCGTTTAAGGATATATTTTGATCTAATTACCTCCTAAACATCAGTAAATATGTTTTATCCCTAAACCCTAGCCCTCTCCTATAAATAGGGGTGTTTGGGGAGAGATTTGTTACAACAATTATTTACTAGAAAATTCAAAAGTTTAAGGCTTTCAAAGAGACTTGTTTCTTGGTTTTTGTGCTGAATTTCTCACTGATTTTCTGAAGGGTTTTTCAAATACTCTCTGATTTAATTCTCTTTTCTCCTTACTCACAAGAGCTTCATTCATACTCAATATTCTCTAAGGACCTTTGTAAGGGAAGAGATATTTGAAAGAGAGAGTTTGTGGTCTTTTGACTACCAAGGAAATTACTTGTACTGAGATTGTGGAGTTGGGTACTCCATTGTAATTGTTCTTTGTGATAGTGGAAGTAGCTAGAATCCTTCTGGGGAAGGCGGGGAGTAGAGCTGGGTGCTCGAACCTCGATAACATATCCTTGTGTTTGCGATTGGTTTACATTCTTGCATTCCTTACTCTACTTTGCTTGCACTTATTACTTGCTCATCATATTCATTGTCATACTTGCTTGCATTCATCTTGTGACTCTTGCTTAGTGATTGTTGTAGCTTTAATTTTTTAAATTGCCCTTTGATTAGCATCATCACCTATTCACCCCCCTCTAGGTGATTTTCACTTGTGTCTATATTTGTACAAGTAGTGAGCAACATTGATTCTTATATGTTTGTACTTCATTGATCATTTGTCATTACATGTACATGTATAACCTAGTTTTGATGATTCCCTCATTTATACTTGTTTTGCCTATATTTTTGTTTTGCTTCATGTATATGTAATTTTTGTTCAAAGCTAATAAATATACATGTATACCCTTGAGTCACTTGCCTTCATGCAAATTACATTATGACTCTTTTGTGTTTAGGGATATGTATGCATATTATTAGCTTTAGATAAATCATACATATACCTTGAAGTTTATCTTTAAATGAAAAATGAATTTTCCATGATGTTCATATTTGTTTGATAAAAAGATATTCATGTTTTATTTTGAGCCTTATTGATTATTTTCATGAAATGCTAATTACATGATTCTTGTACACTCACATTATTTCTTTATTTATTCATGACTTTATTTCATGAACACTTTTGAGCTTTATAGATTTCGAGTGTCATCTTTTGTGTATTTAGTATAATTCATCAGATATACATGATTTGTTTTCATGTTTGAAGGATTTTTAACTAGTTTTTTAAAAATTACTTTAACTAGTTATTTATTCTTCATTTGGTAGTGTTTTCACAATACAACTATTTTCAAATCTCATTTTTGAAAACTTCTACCCTAAAAGGGCGGATGGATGGGTGACCATGCCTTGTATGCTCAAATTAAATATCTTTCATCATGTGCATGAAAAGGGTGGATCTTTATAAGTTATATACTTGATTCTCATCATAGTTTCAATTGGTATCACAATAAATATTTTTTTGTATATTCATATGTTGTTTTCTATATATGTATGCTTCAAATTTCAAATAATATCAATTTTCATTGGTATTTTCTTTTCATACATATATATGTTTTGATTGTGCTTGATTTACAATAATCATTACATGTTTAAAGCACAAATTATATTTATGCTAAGCTTGACTTAAATCTTGATTTCAAATTGATATATCATTTGGTATTTAAATAAGTTTATGCACTATTTTCAATTGATATTTTTATTGATATCAAAATTTACAACATACTTTATTTGGTATCAAGAATGTTTTACCTTTCATTTCAATTGGTATCAAAATTGGTATCAAAATTGTTTTACCTTTTATTTGGTATCAAAATTTACCGTATATTTCATTTGGTATCAAAATATAAAATATTTTCTTTCATTGGTATCAAAATTTATAAATGTTTCAATTTCAATTGGTATCACAAATTTCTAATTTCATATGGTATCAAAAATCTTGTGGTATCTTAAAATTTTATTTATTTACAAATGGTATCTCAAAATTTGTGTTATTACTTTAAGTAATTATCAAAATTTGTGTTAAAAATATTTTGATATGTATTGCCTTTATGTAAAGGAAACTTAACATCTCTTCTATATATATATTCATGTTGAGTGTATCTTATATTGAGGAGCTTGACATCTCTTTTTTATGTGATACACGTGTGTAGGGGAAGTTTCACATCTCCACTTATGCATTGTATATTATATTTTATGTGAGTTAGGGTTTGTCATCCCTTCTTCATGTAATGCATGTATGCATGGGAGCTAACTTAGCGTCTTCCTCTTCATGAATGTATATCGCATATATATCCTTATTGTTGATTTATTTTTCACCCCTTTGTTGATGATTGACGAAAAGGGGGAGAATGATTTTGAGTTTATATATGCATATTTGAGTTTTTGCATATGTTGAGTTTATGCATTTTACAAAAAGGGGGAGAATGATTTTTTAGTTCATGTATGCATATATATTGAGTTTCTGTTTTACAAAATAGGGAGATTGATTTTGAAAGTTTAAACAAAAAGGGGGAGAAGGTTTTTGGGAAAAGAACTTTTGATTTATGTATGTTTCTCTCACCTTGTTTATGCATGTATATTTGTTTAGTTTTATGCACTTCATTGCAATATCTATTTGTTTATTATTTTGCTGAGTTAAGAGGGAGCTTTTATGAAGCTTGACTTTAATCCATTCATATATAACTCCATGAGTTTTGTCATCATCAAAAAGGGGGAGATTGTTAGACCAAAGATTCATCACTCTAATTTTGATGATGATTAACTTATGTAGTTATAGTACTAATGATCTTGTGTTTAAATTAGTCTCAGATATGTGATCAAGATCTTAGTAGGTGTTTAGCTTCAACAAAGGATTTCAAGTCAAGTTTTGAAACTAGCATGTGTTGATTCAAGAGCTTGTGTATCAAGACCACATCAAGCACTCAAGGGGAGTCTAGCTCATTGGATCAAAGTTTGGACCAAGTCAGAAGAAGAAGAAGACCTTCAAGAGAAGACTTGTGTCTAGGTTTGTTTATAGTAAGATTTTGTTTTTAGATAAAATATAAAGGATAGATTAGTTGGTGGATTGCTCAAGTTCATATACACTCACACACAAGATTTATATGTGTTTTCATAAAAGAGTTTTCGTTTTGAAAAATACCATTTGGTTTTTAAGCTTCAAAGTATACATGTGTTTTACCAAAACTTTATTTAGAGCTTAATGTCAAAAACATAGATATTTCATCATATATGTGTAGTGCATCATATCCATACACACTAAGCTTTAAAAGTATTTAGAATATCTTGTTTTTATATTTGGAGGAGTTTTGAAAAAATCGGTTTTCAATTTAGAAAAATCATTTTGGAAAAATACATATTTTTGTTTAAGGTAAAACTTCTATATTACAAAAATAGTTTAAAATGTTTGTAACATGTTTTGATTTTTACTCAAATATATTTGTATATCAAAGTATATTACTGAACTTATTTTTGTAGATTTTTTGAGAATTTATGGGATTTTATTGAAGGAAAAATGACAAGTTTTTAATCCCTAAAAATATTATTTCTGGCCTTCTGCCGGTCGATCGCACGGTCGACCGAGTCAGAGGTCAGTCGACCGAGCGGTCGGCCGACGTGTACAAACGTGCACGACCTTGTTTGGCTGGAGGGCCGGTCGACCGACTCGGTCGACCGTCAAAGAGCTCTGCTCTCTAGATCTGGCCCCGGTCGACCGGGCGGTCCACCGACAGAGAGCCTCTGCTCTCTATATCCAGGCCACGGTCGACCAGCTGGTCGACCAATGGCACAACGGTCAGAAATCCGACCGTTGGCAGTCGACCGGCCGGTCGATCGACAGCAGCGTCAGCTGCTGATTTGGATCCCAACGGCTAATTTTTGGATGCCTATATATTGGGTTCCCTTGGACTGTTTTCTACATGATTTTCAGAGAGTTTTTGGGCTAGTTTTCCCTACCCATATCAGTGGTTTTATTCACATGTTTTAGAGCCAATATTTCCAAATCAAAGGAGAGTTTATCAAAAGTTTTCAAAAGTAATTTCTTTGAGTTTTTCACCACCAAATCAATCCAAGTTTTTCTCACACATACTTGAGCTTTCCATTGCTATATCCATCCTATAGGAGAGTTGTTGTGAGAGTTATTTTAGGTGATCAAAGTGTTTCGATCACCAAAGTGTTCATCTTTGTAATTGAGGAGGCGGACTTGCGGGTTCACGTTGTTTCGAGTTCTAGTGAGAGCTCGGTGTAGAGGTGCAGCCTCGGCAAGCTTGCGTGCTTGCATGTGTTTGTTCTTGCGGGAATAAGTGAGGGGACTAGTGAGTCCAAGAGTTCTAGTGTGAACTCGTTGTAGGTGTTGCGGCACCGAGTGATCCGGTGGGATCGTTTTATAGTGAAAATCCTTCATAGTATTGAAGGCGGGGACGTAGAGTAAGGATGCTCGAACCTCGAAACAAATCTCTCGTGTTTGCGATTGCTCTCTCTATCTCTCACTTGCATTTATATCTGGCATGCTTATATTTCTTTTATCTTTATATGCTTGATATATCTTGTGCCTTATTGTATATGCTTGAGATTGTTTGCTTACATTTGTATTCAACCAAGAGAGCCATAGCGGCACCTCAACTCTTCTCTAGAGGAATCTTGAGGAGATAGTCCAGAGCCCTTCACGGGGAATCCGGCTACACTCTTGTGTTATACTTGGTGTGTTGTGCATAATATTTTTAGTTTGCATAAATAGTTTTAATTCCGCATTAACTCACCATTAGATTAGCTAGTCGCCTATTCACCCCCCTCTAGGTGATTTCAGTTTTTAATATAGGAAAAGATCTGGGCTCACTTCTATTCAACTACTTACTTATCTCAAGAACATTTGGTGCATCACTTTTATCATAGGCAAAAACCTTTAGTTTCTTTTAATGTTCAAGTAAAACAAATAAGATGATTTTGGTTTAAATCATAAGGCCTTTCTTAACACATCATTAAAAAAAGAATGTTAAACCATCAAGCGTGAAGAAGTAAGTATGGAATAAAAACATCTTAAAAATATTTATGCTTTGAAAATCCAAGTTTAAAAAAAAAAGCATCCTCATGAGTTTTCAAGAACAAGATTTAACTCGGGCATTATGATGATTTAAGAGAGTCGCTTTCATAAAAAATCAGTCGAGAGAAGGGAGGTAGATGAGATTAATTAGTGAGCCCAGAAAATAAGTTTAGCTACTCATTAATAATGTAAAACAAGACATGGAAACAAAATAAGACATATCCGTGAATTAGAGAAGAAGAAGAGATGCTTTGAACCTTTATTGATGTCACTTCAATCTTTAGATTACAATCACTCTATTCCTCTCTCTCACTGGTATTTGGGCTGAACTACAAATTAGAAAACAGAGATACAACTTCTCTATACTATTTAACAAAGAACCTAAATATTAAAAATGAACAAGAAATTTAATCTTAGTCTTCGCCCCTTTTTTCAGTACAAAATCCTGCCTTTTAAGGCAAAAAACCAAGAGGGAAAGGAGTGAGGAGATAAGGGGAGCACTCCCCTTATCTCCACCAACAAGCCGCGGATCCGCGGCCAAGATGTGGCTATTTGGCTACATCCTGGTGGAGATCTCGCTTGCGTGGGATTTGGCTCCCTTTTGTCTGGCTGGATTCACTGTTTGGCTCTGATTCTAATCTGATCTTCGGTGATTCTCAAGCTAACCGATTTGGATTCTTATAAAATCAATCAGTTTTCAACCTCCCTGATCTGTCGTAATCTACCCTGATCTTCTGATTTCGAATTAATTCTGAACTAATTCAGAATTTGATGGGCTTTTGGGCTTGTTTTTCTTCCCTTTCCTTAAGCAATGGGCCTGCACTTAATAAAAAAATAAGACTTTCTTAATAGGATTTATTAGATAATAAACATGGTAATGTGACATTATATATGCAATATATATGACCGATCACACCCCTACACTTATCTTTTGTTCACCCTCGAGCAAAAATATCAAAACTAATCCTAATCAATTATTAGACCACTTTCGCATGTCACTCGATTGCACTGAGCATATATAATAAGCCGTTAAACCTCTAGGTTATCCCTAGAGGACGAGTTTTGTCTCGTGAGGGTTTTCAGTGGATTGCACCCACAAAATCCATAAAGAGGAAAAATGTTAGTATTTTCGAAAAGCATTTTGAAAGGAGAAAATATTTGAAGTATATTTGTAAGAGTTCAAGTAATCTATAAGTTATAGAAATATCAAACTTTTCATTCCTAAACTTAGTCTCTATTCAAAAACATGTCATCAATCAAAGTAAAGAGTCAAATTGTATTTCTCATCTAGTCTATTACTTTACCCTGAGTCATATGCACCATCGTGACCGTGAAGTTTGACTAAGAATTCTTTAACATTAACTCCTATGCCTTATTTATATTTATTTTTGGTGGTATTTATTCCTCAATTCCATTAGGCTTTCTAACTGCCCATGTAACGAGCCTTTAGTCGGTGACACCCAGACCGGACAATCTTAGGGCACCAGGTGAGAAAACACCCCTAAGAACTTAAACACTCAAGCAGATAAGGCCACGAAACCAAGAGTTTTTATTTATAAAATGTACCCCTTTTAGGCGTGAATACTTATGCTTCATGAGGCACAAATACTCACCTGGTGCCTTAAGACTGTCCGGTCAGGGTGTCACCGACTAAAGGCTCATTACATGGGCAAATTAGAAGGCCTAATGGAATTAAGGAATAATATCACCAAAAATAAAAATAAATAAGACATAAAAGTTAAAGTTAAAGCACCCTTAGTCAAAATTTCACGGTCACGAAGGTGCATATGACTTAGGGTAAAGTAATAGACTAGATGAGAAATACAATTTGACTCCTTACTTTGATTGATGACATGTTTTTGAATAGAGACTAAGTTTAAAAATGAAAAGTTTGATTTTCTTATAACTTATAGATTACTTGAACTCTTACAAAAATACCTCAAATATTTCCTCTCTTTTCAAAATACTTTTCAAAAATACTAACATTTTTTCTCTTTCTTTATGGATTTTATGGGTGCAATCCACTGAAAACCCTCACGAGACAAAACTCGTCCTCTAGGGGTAACCTAGAGGTTTAACGACTTGTTGCACATACTCAGTACAATCGAGTGACCTGCGAAAGTGGTCAAAATAATTTCTTATGATTAGTTTGTATGTTTTGCTCGAGGGCGAGTAAAAGATAAGTGTGGGGGTGTGATTGGTTACATATATTACATATATAATGTCACATTTTCATAATTATTGCCTAATAAATCATGTATTTAGTTTTATATTCTTCTTTATAAAATGCAGGCTCATTGCTTAAGGAAAAGGAAGAGAAACGAGCCCAAATGCCCATCAAAATTTTGATTTAATTCAAAATTAATTCGAAATCAAAAAATTAGGGCAAATCGTGGTAAATCAGAGAAGATAAAATTAGTTGAAAACCGGTTAAAATAAATCATCCCAAATCAATTAGTTAAAACGAAGATCAAAGGAGGTTTTGTCAAATCCAAGAGCTAAAACAGAAAATCCAGCAAGAGATAAAATAATATCGCGAAACCAGGAAGCACCACCCCCGAGTGTGGCCACCTGGCCACACCCAGGCTGCGAAAACGCGGTCAAAGCCACGTTTTCGTGGCTTTGTTGGTTCTGTTGGGGAAGCGTTTGCTCCTCTATCTTCGTACGCTCTCTTCTGTTTGGTTTTTCTCCATAAATACTGCATCTATAGAAACCGAAAATTAGTTTAAGTTTTTCACTTTATTTTTGGGGTTTAGGTTCTTTGTTAGATATTATTGAGAAGTTGTATCTCTGTTTTTTAATTTGTAGTTCAGTCCAAATACAAGTAAGAGAGAGGAAAAAGTGATTGTAACCTGAAGTTGAAGTGACATCAATAAAGAATTAAGATTTCTCTTCTTCTCCAATTCACAGGTATGTTTCATTTCATTTACATGTCTTACTTTGCCTTAATTATGAGTAGCTAAACTTATTTTTCTGGGCTCACTATCAACTCTCTTCGATCCCTTTCTTGTTTTGAATGATTTTGATGTAAAGAACCCAACGGAATCATATGTATGCCTTAAACTAAGCCTTACTTCTTTAAAAGTGTTCTTGAAGGCACATGAAGATGGATTTGAATTTCTAAAGTTCTATTTTTAAAACATTGCTTGAACTTTTTTTTATTTTATACCTGAAAGACAACTTGATGATTTAACATTCAGTTCAAGATGAATTCTTAAGAAAAAAGAGTTAACTTTTTCAAACAATCTTGTTTGCTTTCCTTAGGACTTTCGAAACTCAAGCTTAAGTTTTTTCCTATGATCAAGTTGAGGCGCTGAGAATTTCAAGAGAAGAATATATAATTGAGTAGTAAGATAGTGAGCTCAGATCTTTTTCATATATATTAAAACAAATAACCAATCAATCTTCAACCCTTTTTAAAGATCATCTTTTCCAAAGCCTTCTCTAAGTTTTCAATTTTCTTTTAATCACTTCCTTACTCTCCATTCTCTTTTCAACATAAAAAAATATCGACACCGTTCTTTTTTCTTTAAACAATTCATCGAAAAGCTTTCATCGCATTTCTTCTCGTGGACACGACCGTTAGCCCAAAGTTAGACGGTAATTCTCACTATATTTATTTGCAATCAGTTATAAGTTATGAAATTGCCAAACTGCTTTTGACGCGTTCTCCAAATTTCGCAGGTTATGAAGCTTTCAGGCTGAACCGCTTTTTCGCTATGCATATTTCCAAGTGCAACTCTGCATTTTCGCTTCAGAGTGCTCCTCCAGAGTGATACCAAGCTACTATTCTGGAGCGAGATTCTGACCTTTCCCTCAACCTAAAATTCCGTCCAATCTCTTTACCAAGAGTGCTTCGCCCTCACTTCGAGATCTGCAAAAGGGACTTTTCAAAGTAATTTTGGTCAGAAACTTCGCTCCCTAGCCCCCGAGAGGGGGACTTCTGCCCCCTTCTAACCCCGACGACGACTTGACCGCGCAGGCCGATCCGCGTAATGACTCTACCTAGAGCGACAAATCGTTAAGGTAATAATTAAATTTCACAACTTAACATGAAGAGGTCACATTTAGTTGGATCATGTCATTTTTTTGTTGTTATTATTGTTCATGTTAACTTTTAATTATATTATTAATAATTAATTAATGCTCTAAATTAATAAATAACTTGATACAAGTGAAATTATTAATTGTTGATGAGAATTTACACAATAATGAATGTTGCATGTGTGTGTGTATATAAAAACAAAAGGTGTGTGAATTCACACATTTTTTGAAAATCGCATGTGGTTTCCATTTTAAGCGCATGTAGTAAGTTTAAGAAAATTAACAACTACTTAAATTAACATGAGAATTTTGTTAGTCTTTTGATAGGTTAACAAATCTTTTTTTACACACCATGGGGACAGATTATGATTTAACTCAGCTCAGATTTAGCTCGCTTCTTTTTAGATGTGAAGCAGTGTCAAATCAAAACACCTGACAATAATAAGCATTAGCTCTCCCTAAAAAGGAGGTGATCCAACTGCACCGTCCAGAACGACTACTTTGTTACGACTTCACTCTAGTCACTAGCCTCACTTCGGCATCTCCCTCATTGTGTTTAAGGTAACCACTTCAGGCATGACTAGCTTTCATTGGGTGATGGGCAGTTTGTACAAGGCCCGAGAACGAAATACCATCGTATGGCTGATCGACGATTACTAGCGATTCTAGCTTCGTGTAGGCGAGTTAACACTGAGGACGAGTTTTTGGAATTAGCTCACCCTCACGGGATTTTGTCCCGCCCATTGTAGCACGTGTGTTGCCCAGGGCATAAAGGGCATAATGACTTGAAATCATCCTCACCTTCCTCTAGCTTATCACCGACAGTCTGTTCAGGATTCCACACTCAATGGCATCAGTTGACTATAACCATGCACCACCTGTGTCCGCAGGGGCGGCTCAATTTCTAGGGAGACCTTAGGCGAAAATTTCGAATGAGCCCTTTTAAAATATACTTAAAAAAAGTAATTAATATTAACTAATATTTTATTTAATCAATATTTTATTAAAAAATAATTCTTCTAACTTTTAAAGATGCAAAATTCTTAATCAAGTTTTTATATTCAAGTTTTGCTAACGTATCTTTTTCTATAGAGCAGTTGCAGGTCCTGCCATCAGTCTGAGATCTGGGCGACGGGGGCGGCGAAGAGCGAGGCTGCACAGAGAGAGAGTTTTAATTTTGAAAAATTCTCTAATTATAATTAAATAGTTTGGGAGAGTGGAAAAGACAGCTGAGGAAGTGGAAGAGACTCCTCTTTAATTATAATTAAATAGTTATAAAGAGTGGAGGATCTCTAATCATAATTAAATAGTTTGGGAGAGTGGAAAAGACAGCTGAGGAAGTGGAAGATACCCCTCTTTAATTATAATTAAATAGTTGTAGAGAGTGGAGGATATTAGCTTGGGAAAGTAAAAGAAACTCATGCTTTTCCTGTTAATATAAAGAATGAAGAGGGAAAAAAATCAAAAAATGTGGATGACAGGATTCGTATTAGCACAAGCAAAGCCCACACAATTTCTAATCATGTCTAATAACCACTCCGGTATGCCCAATTGAACAAGCAAAAAACATTTTTTATATTTTATATTTAGTATTTTAGTTAAATACTAATTTATACTATAATTTTGGAGGCCCCATTATATTGGGGGGCCCTAGGCGGCTGCCTCATTCGCCTAGAGGTTGAGCCGCCCCTGTGTGTCCGTGTTCCCGTCTTAACAAAGAATTGATGTGCAGTTTATTTTTTTTCAAAAATAACTGTATTTGAAAATTTTAAAATCCTTCTTCATTGCCAAAATAAATTTGGTTAAGTCTTCTCTTTAGATTCTTATCTAGAGAGTATTCGAACTAACTTGAAATCTCTAAGATGGACTAATGATTTTATTCCTTTTTTCTTTTAACCCTTTTTTCATCACCCCTTGTCGGACATGCTTTAGGATTTGTTATTATAAACCCTGTATCTCGTCACTTCTGTTTTTAGTCACTTTAACATGCAAACTCTGTTTACTTTAAGATGATGACGAGGGGTTTATTGCGCAACTTTTCACCAGTTTTCAGTCTTTTTTTGTGTTAAAACAAAAAACGTAAAACTGTCACGAAAAATAATGAGACTCACGTCATCATTTTTGTTTTTTTAGAAAGGACCAACCAAGCAGAAGAGTAAAACTGACAATGTACCTAATAAAACTCTAACTTTTCTATCATATTTCTAAGAAACAAACAACCCTTTGTGTTAACTCACTAAGAATATACATAACTACTTTTTCAATTCTGAGTTAACAGTATAAATATAAATAATGAAGGTCATGATGGAAATTTCAGAAAAGTTAAAACAAAAATTTGAGTGATAGATGCTAAAATTTCAGGGGAGAGTTTCTGTAATTAAACAGTATGATGTAATCTTATTTTATTTTTCTCTTCTCATTTCTCTTCTCTTTTTTTTTCCCTCAAAACTAACATGATTGGTTACTGTAGTCTAGCCAGTGTCTGATGGCACTGTGCACGTGATATGTTAAGAATCTAAATCCAGAGTCTAAATCAAAAATCCAGAGTCGATACGACATTTTCTCCACTTGGGCCTGCGACTTGCAGCCTAATCTACACCTCTCGTGGAAATTTGTCTCTCTTGCAGCTGCAGATACGATAAGGTTTGCGTGGAATAGGCCGTAAGCACTCAAAATTAAATATCGTTGGATCTCTCCCCTAAAAGTATAACCTCTAGCATAATTTCTTATATCCTGTACTCTTACAGTCCAATTGGGAGTTTTTATTTTTATTTTATTTTTTTTGATTGTTTTGCGACGATTCAATTGTAATGCCAGATCAAGGAAAAAGGCAACCAGCGGGTAACTTATCGATAACACCTCTGATCTGTCGACAGGTAACTTGATCTGTTCGACAACACCATCAAAAGGCCTATCAACAGGTAACTTGATCTGTTCGACAACACCATCAAAAGGCCTATCAACAGGCTTTTACAGTAAGTCTGTGGATTACAAACATGTCGACAGGAAGTCTGTGGATCACAAACCTCTGACTTGTTGGAAGCTCTCACAATCCAATTGGGATATATCTCTCTTACAGTGCAATTGGGGTCGGGGGTTTTTTTTTTTTTTTGGGGCGGGGGGGGGGAGGGGGGGTTGAGGGGATCCAATTATGATGCCAAATCAAGGAAAAAAGTAACCAACAGATAACCTGTTGATAACACCTCTGACCTGTCGACATGTAACTTGATCTGTCCGACAACACCATCAAAAGGCATGTCAACAGGTTTTTACAGTAAGTGTGGATTACAAACCTGTCTACAGTTGAAGTCAGCTGTCGAGAGGCCTATAGAGTATCAGGGTATCCTAGTTCATTTAGGAGTTATTTACTAGGTCCGTTTTGAATTCCAATTTATTTTATTTCTGTTTCTTTATTTTAGTTTCCTAACTAGAAAAGTATTCTTCTTTATTTGCCTATAAAAGGCCATTGTGTCTTAAGGTTTTAGAATTAATCTTTTATATCCTATTTTTAACCAATACTCTTTGAGTTTTTCTCATATTTTGCTCGTGGTTCGAGTTATTCTCTTTGGCTCGTGGATTCGGATCGGTTTTACTCATGGATTCGAGTAGTTACCCCTGCCTGGAGATCTCTTCAGGGTTCGTCAGCGCTAGAACGAGATTTAGTCTGCATCATTCGTCTTCTTCGCTTTCCCGTCTATGTCAAGTAGTATCGGAGCTTCGACAAACGCTCTGATGATGGCCAGAAACGACGAGCAACCAAACCTTCCACAAAGATGGATACTTTTGAAGGGAGACTCAGTACTCTTGAATCAACCACGGATGTTGTGGTCCAGAAACTCAAGAAGATCTCCCTCAAGCTTGATGATCGAAAACTAACTGATGGTACGTACTGAAGCGGGATAGATCGTCCAACAAACAACCTTCTGCCACCACCTCCACCTTCATCACGTAATCCTCATCTACCACCTCCACCTCTCTTAAACAATCCTTACCCACAACCCCCGCTACTAAACCAATCACCCCCATATCAACCATATCCAAATCAACCACTCCCAAATCACCCATATCAATACTCTACACCATCAAACTACCCACTATGATATTCCCAAATTGATGATTACTCTGACGTAGAGTTCAACAACCCCGCTTATCAATATGACGACTTTAGAGATGATAGTCTAGCTTACAGAAGGCATGGGAGATTCGCTAATCCTAATCCAAATAGGAGAGGCGGCTTTCCTGGCCCCAATAGGGAGGCTAGAAACTCTTACCCTAAACATGATAGGGAAGGAGGATACCCAAATCCTCAGGAGTACAGGATGAAAGTTGACATCCCCTCTTTCAGCGGGAATCTTAATAATGAATCATTTCTAAATTGGATTTACGAGGTGGATAAATTCTTTGATATAGCTTACGTTCCCATAGAGAAAACAAGTCAAATTTGTAGCATACAAGCTCAAAGGAGGAGCAGCCGCATGGTGGAATCAATTGCAAATCTCATGAAGGCGTCAAGGAAAGCAACCCGTGATAACATAGAGGTGCATGAAGCAACTCTTAAAAGATAGATTCCTTCCACCCAACTATCAACAAATCCTCTATAATCAATTTGAGAAATGCAGGTAAGGTACGAGGATTGTGACAACATACACGGAAGAGTTCTATTGCTTCGCATCGCCGTGTGATTTGTCACTGATGGACAAGCAACAGACTGCAAAGTTCATTCACAATTTAAAATATCCTATCTAGGAGTGTGTGGCCCTCCAAGACTTATAGTCTGTCGATGAAGCCCAAAACAAAGCCATGAAGGTTGAGAGGTTGCAGAACAAGGCTTTATCCTTTATGAACGCAGTAGAAAGGACATCTGACGACACAATAACTCAGTAAGGTTTCACATCGAGCGAACGACCTCCAGCGCATAAGTTAATTGACGCCCCTCCAACAAACCCTGTGACGACATCCGCCTTCACTACAATGGGCAAGGAGAATCCATATGCCAAACCCGGAGTTGGCAAGTGTTACAGGTGTGATGAATCTGGGCACTGGTCCAATGAATGCCCAAAAAGGAGGCCTGTTAACATCGTGGATTATGAGGACGAGGATGAAGTACTAATCGAGATTGAGCCAAAAGACTCTGATTATATCGAAGAAGGAGGAGAAATAGGCACCTGCATGATCCAGCACTAATGCAATCAAAAGATCCCCGATACCACACAAAGCCATCATATTTTTTACTCAAGGTGTTCGGTAAAGAATAAGCTGTGCAATCTCATCTTTGACAATAGCAGTTGTGATAATATCATCTCTACCGCATTGGTGGACTATTTAAAGTTAGTGACGGAGCCACACTCTTACACCTACACTATTCTGTGGATAAAGAAGAATCCAGGCATAAAGGTAACAAATCTTTGTCAAGTCCCTATTTCAATTGGTAAGTTTTATCAAGTTTCAGTTACCAATGTTGTTGTTGATATGGATGCATGTCACATATTATTGGGACGACCATGACAGCATGATGTAGATGCTACCCATCTAAGCAAGAGGAACATATGCATGCTCACTTGGGAGGGCAACAGGATGGGAAAGAGGATTTCCATAAAGCCAATACCTCACCACCAAAGCTGACTAATGGAGAAGAGCCAAAGTTCATATCCATATGCAACCGTGATGAGTTCTTAGTGGAGTCCAAAGAGACAAAGCATCGATTTACTCTGGTAGTCAAAGAAGAAGTCAGCCTAGTAATTGAAGTCCGAAGAAAATGGAGCCGATGTTGGAAGAATTTCAAAGAATAGTTCATGAAGAGCTCCAGGACGAACTGCCACCCATGAGGGATATCCAACACCATATTGATCTGATCCCTGGATCGAGTCTACCTAACCTTAACTACCGAATGAATTCAAAGGAGAGTAAAGTTCTAAGGGAGAAGGTTGAAGAGCTGATTTAGAAGGGACACATTAGAGAAATCATGAGTTCATGCAAAGTACCGGCTCTTTTGATACCAAAGAAGGATAAAAATTGGCGCATGTGTGTGAACAACCGAGCCATCAATAAGATCACTATCTGATATCGATTCCCGATGCCCGATTTCCCATTGATCTGAATATGGGAACTTAACAAAAGTTGAAGAGAAGTTACAAGTAAAAGATGAGAATTATAAGAACTCTCTTATGAGATTTCTGGGAAAGTGCGCCGGTGGAAGCCTAGTCCGTGGGCAACCACTTTATTCCATTGACGATGCGAGTGATCGAGTCTTCAAGTCTTATGCTCAGGAATTTCCTTCCTGTCTGGTTCTGACAATCCTTCAAGAGAGGAAGATCTTGAGGGTGTTAGCACCCTGAAAGAGAAATAAAGTTTTCTAAGAAAACTTGAAAGTTAGAGAGTGATCTCTTGTGAAAATTTCAAATCTCCCGGAATCAACCTCCCAAACTCTCCAAACTTCAGCCCCCAGCTCATCCTTGCAACTGTTTATAGGCCTCATAGGGTGTAACTGCTCTCCTGAAAATCAGCAAAGTTTGTCAGTTTAGTTTTGCACCTGAAGTTAAATTAGTTTCCTTGCGAAGCTAAATATAGCTTGTCAAAACTAGAACCTACTTGCGAGGTTAACCAGCCAGCTAGCTTAGGGTTGTTTTCTTTATTTTTCTCCAACTAAATGAGGATTTTCCCTTGATCTTCTTAGACTAATCGAGGAGAAAAAAGATCACAGCATTTAACTACCCAAAAAGTGATATCAATCACATTAATCTCGTGCTGAGATTTAAATGGTCAAAAAGGACCAAAAGAGCTTGCAGTGGAGCTAAACTTCATGCGAAGTTAGAAAAAAAGCTCACAACGGAGCTACAAAAGAGCTTCATATGAAACTGGAAGATGAGCACACAAAGGAGATTTTCAAAGCTTGCTACGAAGCTAGAAGATAGCTCTTCAATAGAGCTACAAAGAGCTTTTGCAACGAAGCTAGAAAAGAGCTTGCAATGAAGCTAGAAGATAGCTCTTAATAGAGCTATAAAAAACTTCAGGCTAACGTAGGAAATGAGCACACAGTGGAACTACTTAGAGCTTGCTGCGGAGTTAGAACTGAGGTTGTAGCGAAGCTAGGTAATAGCCTCTTGGGCTTTGTTCAGAAGGCAATGTTTGATTCATTATCTGCTTCATTGGATCAGTAGAGTCTAAATAACTGGTCTGCTTATCAAGGACGGGCAGGTCTTCAGCCTATCAGTGACTTATCTTTTAAAAGTGTCGACAAGTCAGACATTATTTGGACTGGTTACAGAGCTGCCCTTGATTTTGTCTTTTTAGAGTATCAACAAAACCCCTTTCAAAATTTTCATGAATCTGTAATGGATTGTTACAGATTTTGAAACACTTTGAAATTGAAGCCTGTGGCCTAAATTTTGACATTGCTTAAGTTAGAAAAGCCTATTGGGTTGGGTGCAAATGTGCATTGAATTAGGTAGCTAAATTGGTCAACTTAGGAACTTCATATGGAGTGAGCTTCATGCGAAGCTAATGGATAAGCTCTCAACAGAGCTAAAATGAAGCTTCAGGCAAAGCTAAGAAATGAACTCGCAGCGAAGTTAGAAGATGGCTCTTAACTGAGCTATGAAAAGCTTCATGTGGAGCTAATGATGAGATCACAATGGAGCTAAAATAAAGCTTCATGCGAAACTGAAGATGGTGTCTGAGCGAAGTTAAAAAGCTTCGTTGTTAGGGTTCTTACCCTCGAACTATTGTTTCAAATTTGATTTAAAGTTACAGCTTTGCACTCCTTTTGAAGAGATACAACAGTGTCTATAATAACTAACCTTGGCTGTATTTTCAAAGAAGTTAACTTCTCTTCAAACTTTCAAGAACTTCCAGAGAAAGAATTCTCTTCATCTCCTTCCTTTAGATCTTTCAAGATCTCCTTGCAAGATTCCATGGCACCTAAGCAGTGCCCAGGAAAAGAGGTCACCACCTCTGCGACGACGACTTCGCCTCCTCTGATCATTGAAAGATTGATCACTGGTAGAGTTTTTTCTTTTTCAGAGATTTTTCAATCTCTTTCAAAGCTAATTTCGGCTATTTCATGGTGAATCCATCGTGATTCACTAGAATACGATGATCTTAGAGAGTCGAACTCCCTCAAATTCAATTCCATCAAATTTTAGGGAATTCATTCTCCTTTAATTTCACTAATCGAAATTAGATACCGAAGGGTTTCCTTTTCAAGCTTCTAGGTAAAGCTAGCCCTTAGGGCTTTTTGCATTCTGCTTCTTTACAGAATGCGAAGCTGAGCTTCAGAACGAAGCTAAATGGAGGACCTTGAGTCCTAGGCACAAGTGTCTTTTAAGCTTCAAAGCGAAGCTAGCCCTTAGGGTTTTTTTACACTCTGCCATTGTGCAGTGTAAGGCTTTGCCTCAGAGCGAAACTAGCTTCGCTCCTGGAGAGATGCCGAGTCAAGATTAGCTTTGCTTGGAGAGCTAAGCTATATCTTGAGTTTTCTTGCACTTTTTCTTCTCCTTTTTCTTGAGGCTAACATGTTTATTCTTCTTTTTTTTGCAGTTCATTACGCTCTCGATCTATATAACAGTTTATTCAGATCTGTGAGGGGATGGATGGGAATGTCCGCTTCAAATGTCAAGGGCAAGCTTTGCTATTTAGTAAAGGGAGTACTTCAGAGAAGAACCACTTATCCTGGGCGGGAACCACATATCCAGGGTGGGGATGAACGCACCTTACGCATCAACATCTCTGCTGCTGCATTGGAGGGGGAAGACTGGATGATCTACTGAAAATCAGAATTTATTTTTGGAGATGCAGCCTAGATATCAATCAGCAACTACTCGTCGAGGAAGAATAATGGGTTTATACCCTAGATGGAGATCAGTGTTATCTCCCGGAAAGCACGCGCCATTATCCCCTGGCTTTCTTCCAGTTGGTGACAATGCCAAGGACGATGAACTAGGATGTGAGTCGGTGCACAAAATTGGTGTGTGTAGGAATCCTGACTCTGAGTGGCTTCACTAAGAGTGGCCCTCCTCGCAGTGTCATCAGTCTACGTCAAGGCAACATTGGCCGAGAAGTGCCTGTGGGAGAAAATCCTACCAAGGTCCCAACCTTTTTGAATCAATTTGTGAAACTGGGAGGCAACTATCTTGCCACAGACTTTCGGACGCCAGGGTGGATGTGCTCCTTCAAGCAGCAATGGTGGAGCGATCTCATCATGTATGTGCTAGACGTGTTTAATGCTGATCTAAAATAATAGGGGCTTCATGAAGCTGTCAGAGCTGCGTACTTTAGGATAAACATCAGTGTCCACAACTTCTTCTACGCCATCTTAGAGATGTACGACCGGCATCAGGCATATTTTTTACGTCAGTCAGCGAGCTGAGGATGACACTCCATGAGATGTGGGAAGTATCCAATCTCCCCATGGGCTCCAGGCCCTATGAGGAATACTTCCCATGTGCCGAGGAGTTGGCGTAACTAGAGAAGGATGAACCGGCCCTATATGAGATGTACAGAGAATTGATGTGCCATTTCTACTTTTGCCTTAATCTCTACCCGAGTCGGGAATGTAAACAACTTGAAATCTTGGGTTGAATACCTATTTTCGATCATGCACGGGCCTCTTGAAATTCTCCAGACTCTGGTAGCGGATAAATGGATTGCCAAGGCCTTGAAGGCTGAAGGATATGAAGACATTGTTCTGAAAGTACACCTAGAGGGGGTGAGTAGGTGTAATGCTACTCGAATGGCCAATAATGCGAAAATGCAACAATCATTAAATGAATCATGCAAACGGTCAATTCAAATCAAGAAGTGAAGCCGGATTCCCTAAGAAGGACTCTAAAACTTCTCCTCTATATTTTTCTAGATAATAAGTTGAGGTGCTCAATTTCCTTCTTGATTGAGGAGTGAAAGCCGACAAGTAAAGATGATTCTAGCAAAAAATAGCAAATGCAAATAAAGGTTAAACACAAGTGTAAGCAATACTAAGTAGAGTAGAGTAAGAGAGAAAGCAATTGTAAACACAAGAGATTTATTTCGAGGTTTAAGCACAAAGCTCTACATCCTCGCCTTCACTGTGTGAAGGATTTTCACTATCTATAAAGGATTTTTTCACAAAGGAGCCTCCACAAAGTAATTACAATGGTTTACACAAGACTGGAGTATACAACTCTAACTCTCAATCTTCTATAAAAGAGGTAGCATAAAACCAATAAGATTTTCAAGCTCTTGATGACCACAAAGATCACAAATACTCACTTTTATAATTTTCTAAAGTATATGATGAGAAGTGAGGCTCAAGAAGCTTGTGAGAGAGAAAATTCAGTTAGAATGAATGAATTTAAGAGCTGAAAACTTGGAAAAATTGATTTGAAATTAGGGCACTTGAAGAAAGAAAACTAGAAAATTCTCTTTTGAATAAACTTGATTTTTCAAAATCAAAAGATTTCTCTATATTTAATCCTCTCCAAATGAACTATATATATATATATATATATATATATATATATATATATATATATATATGGCTTACTGTACCTCAGCCTGCGGGCTGAGAGAGTTTCTCAGCCTGCGGGACGTGGCTGAATATATGCCACACATCGGTCGCAGAGTGTGGGCGCCAAAAAAATCAAAAAAACCCCGCCTAAACAATCGTGAGACAAATTGACAAAAATACCCCTTTTATATGACGACAGCGACTTCTAGCATTGAAAAGTAAAAAAATATTCCATGGTCGCATACTTAATATAGAATAAAGAATACCGGAGGAAACATGCTATCGTATAGCAATGCGACCTCCTTCAGTACTGCGACCAAAGTCGCAAACTTCTTTCTTATTACGATGGTGATGACGAGGATTAGAAGTTTAAAAAATTGTATTTTGTTTTTTTTTTAAATATATATAAATCTGTTTTCTAAAGTTAATTGTGTGAATTACATTTTTTACTACTATGTCTTGGTTGAAAATACTGTACAATTGTTACAAACCTTCATTTTAAATATTTTACGCTAAACGAATATACTGTGACCTTGGTCGCAGTTAATAATTATATTACTTCACCCTTATAAATTTTTAAAATGAAAGGTTACGACATTGGTTGCAGTTGCTGGACGCAGACTTAATAAATACACTGCGGCCTTGGTCGCAGTTGCTGGACTTTAGTCTTAATCAACAACAACACTGCTACCTTGGTCGCAGTTTCTGACCGTAGTCTTAATAAAATAAACGACCGTAGTCTTAATAAAATAAACTGCGACCTTGATCGCAGTTGTTGGTGTTTAGTCTTAATAAAATACACAGCGACCTTGGTCGCAGTTGCTGGTTTTTACTCTTAATCAACAACATCACACCTTGGTCGCAGTTGGTGGTCTTTATAAATAATCAACAACAACACTGCGACATTGGTCGCAGTTGATGGCCGCAGTCTTAAAAAAATAATCTGCAATCTTGGTCGCTATTGCTGGTCTTTAGTCTTAATCAACAACAACACTGCGACGAGGTGACACGTCACCGCAGCAGTTGCTTAGTCGCAGACTTTGGTCACAGCGTCGACCCTGGTCGCAGTAGTTACTGTTTGCAATGTATCTTATGCGACCTTGGTCGCAGTGTCATCTATGGTCATAGTTGTTTTGTTTGCAATGCATGGCTGCGAAAAAGTTCGTAGTTTATTAAAAAAAACAAATATGCTTTTTATTTATGACCAAAGACGCTGACTATATTATATACAAAAAAATTAAACTATAAAGTAGAATTTTATCGCAGGCTGAAAAAATTGATCTGAAAAGATTTTATATTTTCAAAAAAAATTTTATCGCAGGCTGAAAAGGAGAAACTAGATCTTTCAAAAAAGAGGTAAAGAAATAGGGCGAAAAGTAATTTATATCCTATAAAGAGCGGCAAAAATAAAAGGGGGGAAAAATAATAATAAACAATAAGAAAAAGTTATCATAAGGGGTATTTGGTAATTTAACTTCTACTTAAAAGCGGGCCGCAAGTCAGTGAGGTGACAAATTGAGCCACGTCACCGCAGGCTGAGATAGTACTCTCAGCCCGCGGGCTGATATACATTTTTCTCATATATATATATATATATATATATATATATATATATATATATATATATATATATATATATATATATATATATATATATATATATATATATATATATATATATATATATAGAGGCAAGTGATAAACACGGTTAGTATAACTTATCAGGTCATTAGGAAATAAATTAGGTCCAAAAAGGAGAAAAATATCCGTTGGAGAATAAGTTAAAACCTAGATTTTAAAAACTAGTTGTTATTGTAGCTCTGATAGAACTTCGGTCGATCGGCCGGTCGATCGGTTGTTCAAATTTTTGAACTATCCGTTGACTTTGGTCACTGCCCATTCGACCGATCTAAACTGTGGCAAAACAAGTGTCAGTCGGTCGACCGCCTGGTCGACTTCTAGGTTTGCCGGTTGACCGGTCAGTCATCCGACAAACGTGCACAGCATGCACACACTGCGGCCATAACTGGCCATGAGGTCCGGTCGACTGGTATGTCAACTGATCTGGCCTAAAAACCTATTTTCAGGTAAATTTCGAAATCAAACTCATTTTTTAAATATTTTATATTGATTTGAAAAGCGATTTGGCAATACATAGGCTATGGGATATATGATAGAAGTAAGATATATAAATTTGAAAAAATATGAGACATGTATCAAATACCAAACCTTGTAGAATACTAAAACGGAAAATTTAGATATGAAACTTGTATTTTGATAACTTATATTATTGTGTGTGACTTCTTGAGCATCAATTCTATATTCTATACTTTAAAACATTCTATTTTCTTACATATGTTCTATATATCTTCAAGATCGCTTCTTCAAATATAAATCTTGATCGTCCAAACTTGAACTCTTTTCTTGAGTGATCTTAAGACTAGATCACCTTCCTTTTGTGGAAGAATACACCAAAATATCTTTTGAACTTGAAATACTTAAAATATTTAAACTTGATTAGTATCGAATAACTTCATATGATTTGTAATCATCAAAACAAAATCATAGAGTATACCCTTGGGCTAGCAATCTTCCTCTTTTTGACTATAACAAAACACATCAGTTATTTAGGATAAACAAATATGGAAAGTTTGAAAAGCTCCCCCTAAAATGATGTTTATCTATCAAGTTTTATCATAGATGATTAAGGATATAGCATGTCAAAATAAGTCATATACACATAGGTATAGATTTGAATTATGGAATATTATGCATAAATGAACCAACCTCCATCCATGCCTCCAACCATCAAAATAATAAGTATGCAAAAAAAGAAAAAACAAAGCATACAAACATGAATTAGAGGTAATTATAAATTGTTAAATCTCATAAATTCTTCATTAAATTCATAATAACTCTAATAACTCAAAATCTTTTCTCCTTTTTGTCCTATATCAAAAAGGGATACAAATATCAATTGAAACTAATCTACTAATTTGAAATAGAAATAAATATAAATACCAATAAAAAAAGAATCATGAATCCATAATGCAAATATTTAATTCATCACAAATGAAAGAAAATCAATTAAAATTAATTAGTTTTGTAAAGATGTCCGCTAATTGAAAATCAGTAGAAATATAATCAATCTCAATATCTCCTTTCTCATAATGATCTCTAAGAAAGTGATATCTAATCTCTATGTGTTTTGTCTTACCATGTTAATTTGTATTCTTGGTCATATAAATGGTACTAGTATTATCATATAATATTTTAATATGATCAAAATGCAAATCATAATCAAGGAGAGTATGTTTCATCTAAAAAACTTGTGCACAACAAGCTCTGGCCGCAACATACTTCGTCTCGATGGTTGAGAGGGCTACGGAATTTTATTTCTTGGAACACCACGAACGAGACAATAATCTAAAAATTGACAAGTTCCACTAGTGCTCTTCCTATTTACTCTACAACTGGCATAGTCGACGTCTGAATAACTTATTATTTAAAATTATTCGATTTTTGGATACCATAAGCTCATTCCAATAGTGCCCTTAAGATATCTAATAATGCATTTTATGGCAATCAAGTGAGACTTTTTAAGATAAGATTAAAATCCAGCACATCGACACACACTAAATATAATATGCGGCCTACTAGCCATTAAGTAAAGCAAACTACCAATCATGCAACGTTAGAATTTAATGTTAACATTTTTACCTTGTTCATCCATATCAAGCTTAATTGTAGTAGCCATGGTAGTTTTGCTAATCTTTGCATTTTCAAGACCAAATTTTTTGATAAGCTCTCTTAATACTTGGCTTAATTGATGAAAATCTCATCATCCCTCTGTTTGATTTCGAGTCCAAGAAAATAGTTAAGCTCTCCTATCATACTTATTTCAAACTCTTTCTTCATGTATTATTCAAAATCCTTACAAAGCTTTTTATTAGTAATTTCAAAAATAATTGAATGTACACCTAGAAGGGGGGTGAATAGGTGTACTGCTAATCTCATGAACTAAATGCGAAAATTAAAAACTAATTGCAACTACACTTAATGCAACCAATGAGTGTAGCCGAATTCCCGGTGAAGGGCTCTAGACTAACTCTTCTTGATTCCTCTGAATAAGAGTTGAGGTGCTATATGAAGCTCTCGTGGTTAAGCACCAGTGAGGCACACACAAACAAACCAAGCATATAATTATGAATGATCAATATGAAATGATGCAAGGCACAATATAAAGAGAGAGAGAGTTAGAGAGACAATGGATCAAACGCTAACACACGGATATGTTTCGAGGTTCGAGCACACAGCGTTACGTCCCCGCCTTCACACAGAAGTATTTCCAATCCACTTGTCCACATAGGACTCCCACACAGGGAACCTCCACTGAGAATTTAGGGTAAATACAATATGAAGTACACAACTCCTCTCTCAACCAAAACAACCTCTACACTTAGAGGCTAGGCACAAAGCCACAACAAACACCACCTCACACAAGAGGGGTGGGCACTTAGCCAATACAAAACAATCACCTCACACTTGAGGGATTCAACCACAAACTCCACCTCTCACTAGAGGGAGCCAAACATCAATCTCCACCTCTCACTAGAGGGAGCCAACCACCTCTCCAAAATCAACCTCTACACAAGAGGGATAACACAAGTAAGGAGGGTTTACAACTTGGTGGTATATCTCAATCAAAAACCAATTTTCCCACAAATAAAAGATCCTATAGATAGGATAGCAAGATATGGCTCAAGTGTGAAAAATCAAGATGTTGGAAAATAAATCACAAGGAAAAATACTTGGGAAAACAACTTAGTATTAGATAGAAATGAAGAACAAAGCAAATATCCCAAATCTTTATTTTTCTTTGATTTTTCCAACTATTGAAAACAAATAAAGATGATCTTTAAAACCCAATAAACTCTTTTGAAAACTTGCTTTTAAAACACTAGAGAATAGATGAATTTTTGCTCTTGAAAATCTTAACCAAAACACCCCTCAAATGGGGTATTTATAGCCCCTTTAAAAAAACTAGCCGTTGGGGTAATTTTTCAGCCTAGATGGCTGTCGGTCGACCGGCCCGGTCGACCGCCAACGGTCAAAAAATTCTGACCGTTGGAGCCTCAGTCGACCGGCCCAGCCGACCGTAGCCTGGGACAGAAAGCAGAGCTCTTTGCCGGTCGACTGACCCGGTCGACCGGGGCTTTCCAGAAAGCAGAAGCTCTCTGGCGGTCGACCAACCCGGTCGACCGGCCTCTAGCCAGAGCTGGCATGCACGGCTGTGCACGTCGGTCGACCGACTCCTAGCTCGGTCGACCGGTCCGGTCGACCGGCAGAAGCCAGAACATGACTAATAAGGGATTGAAATCTTAATTTTTATTTGTCAAATAAATCCCATAAAATTTCTAAAAATCCACAAAAATAAGTTCAGTATAATACATTGACATACAAACTCGTTTGAGTAAAAATCAAACCAAGTTACAAACATTCTGAACTCTTTTTGTGTTATGAAAATTTTGTTGAAAACCAAAAACTGTATTTTTCAGAACTTGAATTTTTGAATTGAAAATTCTTTTTGTCCAAAAACTCATCCAAATACAAAAACATGATATGAAACAACATTGAAGCATGTTGTATATGAATATAATCCAATATACATATAAAGATATATATCAATATTTTTATATTAAATCTGAAAATATGTTTTGTTAAAAACACAAAACTCCAGACACATGAATAGGCATATCAAAATAAGTTTGTCTAAGATATGAAGCATACATGTATATAGAACAAATCTAATATACATTAAATCATGTAAATTTGTATTGATACTATCCATTCATGAAAACCAAGATCGGTTAAACCAAAAACCGAAAACTAATAAACATGAAAACTTAAACAAGTGTGTGTATTGTGAACTTGAGCATATCACACTATCTAGTCTTTAACAATGGATCTAAAACATAATCTAAACTATGTACCGAAGTCTTCTTGATGAACTCCGTTTTCAAGCCGACTCGATCCAAACCGTGATCCACCGAGCTTGACTCCAACAAGTGCTAGATATGAACTTTGACGCTCGGGCTCTTAAATCACCATGTAAGAAGCTCCAAAACACCTTTGTTGAAGCTAATCACCTACTAATATCTTGGTTAAGTATCTGAAATTAAACATCATAAGATTATTAGTAAATATAATTTGCACTATCAAGATATCATTATCTATATGCTTTGTAAATAAGGTAGTGTCAACTTTGCCTTTAATAAAACTATTTAAAACAAGAGAATTACTCAATCTTTCATACCAAGATCTTGGAACTTGTTTTAAACCATATAAACCTGACAAGTTTAAAAGTAAATTCGAATGTGTAGGATCAACAAACCCGGGGGTTCTTCAACATATACCTCCTCCTCAATGAAACCAATCAAAAATGCATGTACTTTTAACATCTAACTGAAAAAGTTTAAAATCTTTAGATGAAGAAAAGTAAGCGTCATCCGTATGGCTTCAAGCCGTGTTACGGGTGCAAAAATTTTCTCAAAATCAATTTCTTCGATTTGGGTGTAACCTTGGGCCACTAACCTAACTTTATTCCTAATAATATTTTTCGACTCATCCAACTTATTCCTAAAGATCTATTTAGTATCAATAATTGGTCTATCATGGGGCCTAGGAACAAGTTGTCAAACTTGATTATGCTCAAATTGATTAAGCTCTTCTTGCATGGCAAACAACCAATATGAGTCACCCTCGGCTTTGAGGTGTTTTTGGGCTCAATATGAGAAATAAATGCAAAATGGCCACATAAATCACGAAGTTTGGAGTAGGTGAATAGGTATGAACAACATGAAATTGAAATCACCTAGAGGGGGGTGAATAGGTGACTAGCTAATCTAATGGTGAAATAATGCGGAATTAAAAACTATTTAAGCAAACTAAAAATACTTATGCACAACACACCAAGTTTAAACTAAGAGTGTAGCCGATTTTCCCATGAAGGGCTCTGGACTAACTCTTCAAGATTCATCTAGATAAGAGTTGAGGTGCCGCTATGGCTCTCTTGGTTGAATACAAGTGTGAGCAAACAATCCCCAAGTATATAACAATTACGCACAAGATATATCAAGCAATAAAGATAAAGGCAATATAAGCATGCAAGATATAAAGACAAGTAAGAGATAGAAAGAGCAATCGCAAACACGGGAGATCGGTTTCGAGGTTCGAGCACTCTTACTCTATGTCCCCTCCTTCAACACTATGAAGCGTTTTCACTAAAAATGATCCCACCGGATCACTCGGTGCCGCAACACCTACAAGCGAGTTCACACTAGAACTCCTTTGGACTCTTTAGTCCCTCTCTTGTTCCCGCAAGAACAAACACACGCAAGCACGCAAGCTTACCGAGGCCGCAATTGAAACACCGCGAACCCGCAAGTCCGCCTCCTCAAATACAAAAGACGAAACACTTAGTGATGTAAACACTTTGATCATCTAAAATCCTCTCACAACAAAGATCCCTATAGGATGATATAGCAATGGATAGCTCAAGTGTGTGTGTGAGAAAACTAAGATGGAATATGTGGTGAAAAACTCAAAGAATCACTTTTACAAAACACTCATGAAAAACTTCCTTTTGATTTGAAAATATTTGTTCTCAAACAAGTAGAAGAACCTCTACAATAGATAGGAAAATCTGGCTTTGAAACTCTCAAAAATCTTATCTCAAACAGCTCAAGTGAAGCCCCATTTTATAGGCTTCAAAATCTGCCCGTTGGAAGCCAACTCAGCAGTTCTGACTGCTGACGGTCGACCACCCGGTCGACGGCCAATAGTCAAATTTTCGACCGTTAGGAAGGTCGGTCGACCGGCCGGTCAACCGCCAACTGGGCAATGGTCTAGCGGTCGATCGCCCGGTCGACCGGGCCATTTTTAGAGAGCAGAAGCTCTCTGGCGGTCGACCGTGTGGTCGATCGGCCCAACCTGTGCATGTTTTGTGCACGTCGGTCGACTGGCTGGTCGACCGACCTCTGTCTCGATCGACCGTGCGGTCGACCGGCAGAAGGCCAGAAACACAATTTTGGGGATTTAAAAACTTGACTTTTTATCTTTAATAAAATCTCATAAATTTTTTAAAAATCTACAATTATAAGTTCAGTAATATACTTTGATATACAAACATGTTTGAGTAAAAATCAAAACATGTTACAGACATTTTGAACTATTTTTATAACTTAGAAATTTTGCCTTAAAACAAAAATCATATTTTTTCAAATTGATTTTTTCAAAACTTCTTCAAATACAAAAACAAGATATTTTAAATACTTTTGAAGCCTAGTGTGTATGGATATGATCCACTACACATATATGATGAAATAAATATTTTTGATAATAAGCACTAAAATGGTTTTGGTTAAAACACATGTATATATGAAAATTCAAAAACCAAAATGATATTTTTCTAAAACTAAAAATCTTTTATGAAAACACATATAAATTTTGAGTGTGAGTGTATATGACACTTGAGCAATTCAACAACTAATCTATCCTTTATATTTTATCTTAACAAAACAAACCTAGACACAAGTCTTCTCTTGAAGATGTTCACTTGAAGTCTTCTTCTCCTTCTTGACTTGGTCTGAAGTTTGATCCAATGAGCTAGACTTCTCTTAAATACTTGATGTGGTCTTGATGCACAAGCACTTGAATTAACACGTGCTAACTCCAAAACTTGACTTTAAATTCTTTGTTGAAGCTAAACACCTACTAAGATCTTAATCACGAATCTGAGACTAATTAAACACAAGATCATTAGTACTATAACTTTATGAGTTAATCATCATCAAAACTAGAGTGATGGGCCTTTGGGCCAACAATCTCCCCCTTTTTGATGATGACAAAACTCATGGAGTTATATATGCATGGATTAAAGTTAAGCTTCATAGAAGCTCCCCCTTAACTCATGCATAATAATAAACAAATAGATATTGCAATGAAGAGCATAAAACTAAACAAATATATGTGCATCAAGGTGAGAGAAACATGCTTAAATCTAAAATCTTTTTTCAAAAACTTTCTCCCCTTTTTTGTTTAAACATTCAAAATCATTCTTCCCATTTTATGAAAAACACAAGATGCATAAACTCAATATATGTAAACACTCAAATATGCATATATAAACTCAAAATCTTTCTTCCCTTTTTGTCAATCATCAACAAAGGGGTAAAATAAAACAAATCAACAATAAAGATATATATGCGATATACATTCATGAAGAGGAAGACGCTAAGTTAGTTTCCCTGCATACATGCATTACACAAAGAAGGGAGGACAAGCCCTAACTCACATAACGCATAATATACAATGCATAAGTGAAGATCTTAAGCTCCCCCTAGACATGTGTATCACATAAAGAAGAGATGTCAACCTCCTCAATATAAGATACACTCAACATGAATCTATATGTAGAAGAAATGTTAAGCTCCCCTTGTATATAAGCAAGACATATCAAAACATTTTTAATGCAAATTTTGATGATACTTAAACAAATTTTAAGATACCATTTGTAAATAAACAAAATTTTAAGATACCAATTATAAATAAACAATACAAATTTTGAATTTTTCTTAAATCAAAACAAATCAATTTGAGATATCACAAGATTTTGATAATATATGAAATAGGAAATTTGTGATACCAATTGAAATTGAAACATTTGTACATTTAGATATCAATGAAAGAAAATATTTTATATTTTGATATCAATTGAAATATATGGTAAATTTTGAAAGCAAATAGGTCAAACATATTGATACCAATTGAAATTTAAACCCAATTGAAAATTGAAACATATTGATACCAATAGAAGTATATTGTAAATCATGATATCAATAAACATACCAATTGAAAATAATGCATAAGCTTATTAAAGTACCAATTGAGATACCAATTAAAGTCAAGATTTAATTCAAACTTAGCATGAACATATTTTGTACTTTAAACATGTAAATATCTTATAAATCAAGCACAAATAAATCATATATATGTATGAAAAATAAAAATACCAATAGAAATTGATATTATTTGAAATGTGAAGCATACATCTATAGAAAACAAATTATGAGCATACAAAAAAAATATCAATTGTGATACTAATTAAAAATATGATGTGAAGCAAGTGTATAACTCATAAAATTTACCATTTTCATGCACAAGATAAGAGATATTTAATTTGAGCATACAAGGTATGGTCGCCCATCCATCCGCCCTTTAAAAGGGTAGAAGTTTTCAAAAATGAGATTTGAAAATAGTTGTATTATGAAAACGCTACCAAATGAAGAATAGATAACTAGTTAAAGTAATTTTAAAAAACTAGTTAAAGATCCTTCAAACATGAAAACAAAATATATATATCTCATGAATTATACTAAATACACAAAAAATGACACTCGAAATCTATAAAGCTCAAAAGTGTTCATGAACCAATGTCATGAATAAACAAAGAAATAGTGTGAGTGTACAATCATCATATGAATAGCATATTCATGAAAATAGTCAATAAGGTTCAAGTCATCAAACATGTGAAAATCATGAAAATTCATTTTTCTTTTAAAATAAGACTTCAAGGCATATGTATGATTTATCCAAACCTAACAATATGCATACATATCCCAAACATAAAAAGAGTCCATAATAATATTTGCATGAAGGCAAGTGACTCAAGGGTATGCATGTATATTTATTAGTTTTGAACAACAATTCTATATACATGAAGCAAAACATACACAAAAATAGGAAAACATGTATAGGTGAAGAAATCATCAAAACTAGGGTATACATGTACATGTAATAGGTACAAATGAGCAATAGAGTACAAACATATAAGAATCAATTGTTGCCCACTACTTGCACAAGTATATACATACGTTTTAATGAAAAGTTCATCTAAACAAGTATTCACCATATAAAGCAAAGCACAAAGCATGATAATAAATCATAAATTCAAAACATGCTAAAATCATATATATATATATATATATATATATATATATATATATATATATATATATATATATATATATATATATATATATATATATATATATATATATATATATATATATATATATCAAAGCATGTTAACAAAAAGGAGTTTAGAGATAGTTACCAAACTATAAGAACTATACTCTAAGTCTCCAAAACTTGGTGGTCTTTCCACCAAACTTCCTTGATAGCGGTGCATCAAATGTATATCCATCTAGTCCATGCATCCACCACCAAGGCACCAATCCTCTCACGTTTTGTGAGAGTCCGTACCTACATCAAATACAAAAGGCGAGAATTTTGGTACCCATTTTCTTTTGGGTCCTCGGGGGTTAGCATTGTAAGGAACCCAAACATCATCATTTGCAAAATTTAAATGATTTACTCTATCATAACAAAATCTTACAAGATGGCCATTTGCGGCCGCAATGTGTACACTTATACACTCTAATATGCATATGTGTATGAGTGTGATCATGACGTGCAAAGTGTGCATATGCATGTTGTGGGTGATGTGTATGAACATGTGGAGCCTGTTTCTTTTGAAACAAGGATTTCAATCTATTGTGGTTAAATGCACAATTGCTCAAAGTTGAGCTCAGTAATCTATTCTATTTTTCAAAAATTTTATTTCATTTTTATCAATGGTACTAGCATGAAATGCATGATCAACAATCTTTTTCTTTTTAGAAACATTTTCTTTATCTTTTGAAATAACTTTTCTTTTCAAAGAGTTGTTTTCATTTAAAGCAATTTCCTTTTCTTTTTTCACCAAAATAATTTTATTTTTCAAAGAAGTATTTCCTTCACAAAGATCATTTAGCTTAGAGGACAATAAAATATTCTCATTTTTCAAAAAATCATTTTCTTTTACAATGCATGCAACTTTATTTTTAAAAGAATCATTTCTTCTAAAATGGAGTCATATTTCTTTTTCAAATTCTTATTTTCCTCTTTAAGCAAATTTATATTTTCAAGGAGTTGTTGACAAAAAGATGCAAGTTCATCATAGGGCATATCAACATCCTCATCAAGTTCGGATTCAGAGTTTACCTCAAGGGGGTTATCCCCTTGGACCATGTAGCATATGTTGGAAGCATCACTTCAATCATCCGAGTCACTCCCCGCATAATATTGCTCTTGTTAGCCAAGGGAGACTATAGTGTTCCACACTACAGAAGCCGAATCAAGGTTAGAAACCCTAGATAAATATTCATCATTTAGGGTAGATTTCAAAGAATGGATGGCTTTTGCATTAGCCTCTAAATGTTGGCCATTTAAACAATATGAATTTTTGATAATGGCAAAGTAAACATGAATACCTAGGGCTTTGAGGAATAATGACATCTTAACTTTTCAAGTTTGGATGTAAGAATATCAAAAGTGAGAGGTGACATGAAATCCATGTGTGTGTATACAAATATTGTGATTAGCTAAATGAGGATCTTTAACTCAAGGTGGTTAGACCCAAATCAAGAGCATGAGGCTCTGATACCAATTAAAATCACCTAGAGGGAGGGTGAATAGGTGACTAGCTAATCTAATGGTGAAACAATGCGGAATTAAAAACTATTTAAGCAAACTAAAAATACTTATGCACAACACACCAAGTATAACCTAAGAGTGTAGCTGAATTCTCTGTGAAGGGCTCTGGGTTAACTCCTCAAGATTCCTCTAGATAAGAGTTGAGGTGCCGCTATGGCTCTCTTGGTTAAATACAAGTGTGAGCAAACAATCCCCAAGCATATAACAATTAGGCACAAGATATATCAAGCATATAAAGATAAAGGCAATATAAGCATGCAAGATATAAAGACAAATAAGAGATAGAGAGCAATCGCAAACATGGGAGATTTGTTTTGAGGTTCGAGCACTCTTACTCTACGTCCTTGCTTTCAATACTATGAAGGATTTTCACTAAAAATGATCCCACCGGATCACTCGGTGCCGCAACACCTACAAGCGAGTTCACACTAAAACTCCTTTGGACTCTCTAGTCCCTCTCTTGTTCCCGCAAGAACAAACATACGCAAGCACGCAAGCTTGCCGAGGCCACACCTCTACACCGAGCTCCCACAAGAACTCGAAACACCCAAACTCGTACATCCACCTCCTCAAATGCAAAAGACGAAATACTTGGTGATCACAATACTTTGATCACCTGAAATCCTCTCACAACAAAGATCCCTATGATATAGCAATGGATAGCTCAAGTGTGCGTGTTGGAAAACTAGGATGGAATATGTGGTGAAAAACTCAAAGAATCACTTTTACAAAACACTCATGAAAAACATTCATTTGATTTGGAAATATTTGCTCTCAAACAAGTGAAAAAACCTCTACAATGATAGGAAAAACTAGCTTTGAACTCTCCAAAAATCTTATCTCAAACAGCCGAAGTGAAGCCCCAGTTTATAGGCTTCAAAATCTGCCCGTTGGAAGCCAACTCAAGAGTTCTGACTGCTGAAGGTCGACTGCCCGGTCGACCACCAACGGTCGAATTTTCAACCGTTGGGAAGGTCGGTCGACCGGCCGGTCAACCGCCAACTGGGCAATGGCCTAGCGGTCGATCGCCCAGTCGATTGGGCCATTTTCAGAGAGCAAGAGCTCTCTGGCGGTCGACCGCGTGGTCGACCGGCCCAACCTATGCACGTTTTGTGCACGTCGGTCGACTGCCCGGTCGATCGACCTCTGTCTCGGTCGGTCCGGCAGAAGGCCAGAAACACAATTTGGGGATTTAAAAACTTGACTTTTTATTTTTAATAAAATCCCATAAATTTTCTTAAAATATAAAAAAATAAGTTCAGTAATATACTTTGATATACAAACATGTTTGAGTAAAAATCAAATTATGTTACAAATATTTTGAACTATTTTTGTAACTTAGAAATTTTGCCTTAAAACAAAAACCGAATTTTTCTAAAACTTCTCCAAATACAAAAATAAGATATTTTAAACACTTTTAAAGCTTAGTGTGTGGATATGATCCACTATACATATATGATGAAATATCTATGTTTTTGACAATAAACACTAAAATGGTTTTGGTTAAAACACATGTATATATGAAAATCCAAAAACCAAAATAGTATTTTCTAGAACTAAAAATCTTTTATGAAAACACATATAAATTTTGTGTGTGAGTGTATATGATACTTGAGCAATTCACTAACTAATCAATCCTTTACATTTTATCTAAAACAAAATCTTAACAAAACAAATCTAGACACAAGTCTTCTCTTAAAGGTCTTCACTTGAAGTCTTCTTCTCCTTCTTGACTTGGTCTAAATTTTGATCCAATGAGCTAGACTCCTCTTGAGTACTTGATGTGGTCTTGATGCGCAAGCTCTTGAATCAACATGTGCTAACTCTAAAACTTGACTTTAAATTCTTTATTGAAGCTAAACAGCTACTAAGATCTTGATCACGAACCCGAGACTAATTAAACACAAGATCATTATTATTATAACTGCATGAGTTAATCATCATTAAAACTAGAGTGATGGACCTTTGGGCCAACAGAGATCCTTGAGATGATTTATAGCATATCTCTAATCTTGGAAGTGGTTGGGTTATCTTCACTTTCGTGTTATGATCTGCACCATTAGTATCATCCTTTTTCTTGTCATCCTTCTTTTGAGCCGGTAAGTCTTTCATGGAAATCATTTCAAAGTTTTCACTTAAAGATTTCTACATTATTCTTCACAAGAAAAGTTAGATTCCTCAAACTTCATATGCAGAGACTCTTCAATAGTCAAAATTAACTTATTAAAGATCTTATAAGCTTTACAAGTGTTAGAATAACCAACAAATATAGTTTCAAAAGATTTTGGATTAAATATACCTAAGTTATCTTTGATGTTTAAAATAAAATATTTGCAACTAAAAACTTTGAAATAAGAAATATTTGATTTTCTTAAATAATAAATCTCAAAGGGAGTTTATTTGATTTTTTGTAAAAATAAATTCGATTTTCAATGTAACATGAAATTTTTACGGCCTTGGCTCATAGATATTGAAGGAGTCCATATTCACTAATCATTGTCCTGATCATTTCTTAAAGAGCATGATTTTTCCTTTCAATGACTCCATTTTGTTGTGGAGTTTGAGGACAAGTTAATTTCATTTTCTTTATAATAAGTGATAAAGAAATGGTTGATGAACTTACCACCTCTATCACTCTGTATGCGTAAAATCAAAAAATCTTTTTCTTTTTTAACCCTTTTTTGAAAATATGAAAATGCCAAAAGATCTATCTTTATATTCTAACATGAAAACTCATGTAAATTTTGAGAAATCATCAATTAAAACAAAATCAAAACGGTTACCACTAAGAATTTTAATTTTAATTGGACCAAATAAATTCATATGTATCAATTCTAGAGGTCTAAATTTCATGATATCCTTGATTGATTTGAAAGAGGACTTGATTTGTTTTTCAAGTTGGCACGCATCATAAATGCGATTTTTTTCAAATTTTAAACTAGGAATACCTTTTACCGATTCTTTAGAATTAATTCGGAATAGATGGCCAAACTAAATATGACCTAGTCTCCTATGCCATAATTAAGAATCTTCATTAAAAGTATTCAAATAAGTAGCATTATATTTTAAATTTAGCATGTCAATCATATAAGTATTGTTTATGAAAACCAGAAAGAACACAAGTATTACGTTTCTTATTTAAAACATCACAAGTAGAGTCATCAAAAATAGCACTTAGCCTTTGTCACATATGTTTAAGTTCATCTATCAAAACAACATCTTCAATCAAAGGAGATGAGCCAATTTTGATAATACCTATACCAATGATTTTACCCTTTGAATCATCCCCAAAGGTGACAGTGTCACTTTCATAATGCTTTGATAGGGTCGTAAAGTTGTTGATATCCCAAGTCATGTGTCTTGAGCAACCACTATTAGGCTACTATCGTTCCCTATGTCTTGAAGCCTTGGTGTGTACCTATATCATGGAAAATAGGAGTTAATTTTGATACCCAAATTTTCTGGCCTAAAATTTTATTTTTTTGAGCCCGAACATGACTATTAGATGCATTCAATTTATTATAACAAAACTTAGCCAAATGACCTTAGCAGCCACAATAGGTGCATGTATATACCTTGGTATATAAAAATACATGATGTGTGTGGGCATGATGAGCATATGCATGAGGGGTATCATGAGCATGTGATTGTACTTGTATGTGAGCATGATTGAGTGTGAAATATGATGAGTGTATGGTTTCCTATGAGTTTGCCTCTTTGAAACATGGATTCTTTTGTACCTTTGTCAAATTCACACTTTTTTAGATTTTATTTTTCAAAGTAAAAATCTCATTTTAATCAATGATAGAAAATTTAGTTTTTCAGGAGATTTTGTGTGCATCAAATGTTTTTGTATCTTTTCAAGAGTGAAAAACAAAATTTCTTTTTCTTTGAAAATGACAACTAATTTATTTTGAGGAAGTTCATTTTATTTTTTTCATTTTTCAAATACTTTTTTTTTTAAAAATCATAGTTGTTAGAAAGTTCTTCAAAAGCTTCATCTAATTCATCCATGGTCAATTCACAATCATCAAGACAAGATTTGAATGTTACCTTTGGTGTGTTCTCATTAGCCGTGTCCACTTCTTTAGAGTCACTCTCTGAATCTTATGTTGCCTTCAAAGCCTTCTTTTTGTTGGGCTTCATAGAGCTTCTTAGAGGTAAAGGGTTTGCTCTTTATATCCAGGCAATTGGCAAGGACATGTCTGGGCTTTCGGAAATTGTAGCAAACTATCTTTTCCTTTTTTCTTGCCATCTTCTTCGGTTGTTAAATTTGGTTTTGTTGTACATGCTTCTAATATTTTTCATAAGGGATAAAAATCTTCATCAATTTTTTGGTCATCAATTTCATCGTCGGAAATGGTATGAGTGGATTTGAAAGTAAGAGTCTTCTTCTTTTGGGTGCTTTCTCCTCTCTAACTTTTCTTTTCATCTCATGGGTTTTTAAATTCCTAATGAGTCTAATGAGCTCCATCTCCTATTTGTTATTAAGCTCTTTCAAAGTTGCAGACTTGGCCTTCCAAGATGGCGGAAGTGCACAAATCACCTTCCATGCCTTTTGGTGATTGTCAATCCCATCACCTAAAAAAGCAAGACCATTTATAATTTTAGTGAACATGATAATCATGTCTCAATAGATTCATTTTCATTCATGAAAAAATTCTCATATTGAAAATGTAAGAGATCAATCTTAGCTCTCTTAACTTATGAGGTCCCCTTGTGTGTGACAACCAAATGTGACCAAATCTCGAATGCAGATTTGCAATGAATTACCCTACACAGAACATCATTAAAGGCTTGAAGCAATTCATAGTGAGCTTTTGCATTTGCATCAAATTTTTTGTTGGCAATTTCGGACCAAATGTCCTCATCATCATCGAGTAAGCTAAATAGTTTGGTCACCGCCTTTGCAACCCGGCTTTCTAGGGATTGCAAGAAAATGATCATCTTAACTTTTTATAGGGGAAGCTATGACCATCGAACTTGGGTGGAATCTTAATACTTTCGGCCATGTGAACTAGTGTCAAATCAAGCAAATGGTGCAATAAAGTGAGTGGTTAGCAAAGGATCTTTTTAAAGTTGTTAAACCAAAATTAGAATCCAAAATCTCTGATACCAATTAAAAGTACACCTAAAGGGGTGAATAGGTGTAATGCTAATCTAATTGTCAATAATGTGAAAATGCAACAATTATAAAATGAATGATGCAAACGGTTAACTCAGATCAAAACGTGAAGTCTGATTCCCTATGAATAGCTCTAGAAATTCTCCTCTATATTCCTCTAGACAATGAGTTGAGGTATCAAATTTCCTTCTTGATTGAGATAGTAAAAACCGACAAGTAAAGATGATGCTAACAATGAATAGCCTGTGCAAATGGAAATAAAATATAAGCGTAAGCAATAGCAAGTAGAGTAGAGAAAGAGAAAAAGCAATCGTAAGCATAAGAGATTTGTTTCGAGGTTTAAGCACAAAATTTTACGTCCCCGCCTTCACTGCATGAAGGATTTTCACTATTCACAAAGGATCTTTCCACAAAGGAGCCTCTACAAAAGAACTACAATGGTCTACACAAGATCCGAGTACACAACTCCAACCCTCAATCCTCTACAAAAGAGGTAGTATAAAGGCAATGGATTTACAAGCTCTTGGTTACCACAAAGATCACAAACACTATCTTTTATAACTTCCTATATAGTATATGATGAGAAGCGAGGCTAAAGAAGTTTGTGAAAGAGAAAATTCAGTTGAAATGAATGAATTAAAAGAAAAAACTTGCAGAAATTAGTTTGAAAATGAGAGCACTTGAAGTAAGAAAACTAGAAAACTTTATCTTTTGATTAAACTTGATTTTTCAAAATATTTTTCAAAATCAAAAGATTTCTCTATATCTAATCTGAAATCACCTAGAGGGGGGGTGAATAGGTGATGGCTATATGAAATATGGCAATAATGCGGAATTAAAATTCTACTTAACAATTAGCTCAATTAAAATGACTTGCAATGTAGAAGACAATAAATAGTGCAAGAATTAAAGAGAGTTAGAGTTTAGAGAAATTGAGCAAACGCAAACACGAGGATATGTTTCCGAGGTTCGAGCCACGCTCTACGTCCCCGCCTTCACACTTGAAGGATTTTCACTATTGTTGATCCCACTGGATCGCCGATACAAGGACACACTTGACCAATCTCTCATGATGCCGCAACACCACCGGAGCACACTAGCTCGCTTGAGGCCAATGCCTCTACAACTTCGCTCAAGAAGAAGGTTGATCACACTTGATCACAAAACGCTCACTTAGCACAATCCTATAACCAATATGTAGAAGTATAACTTGGGATTGTGAAGTACAAAAGTCTAGAGTGAAGTAGAGGAATGAGCTTCAAGTGGGTGTTTGAAAATTTTGGCTTTTGTGAGAAATCTTTTCTAAAGAGAAAACTTGTAAAAATGATTTTCAATACTTGTAAAAATTGTTGTCTTATCATGTTGAAATGACCACCTATTTATAGGGGATGAAAAGACAAGTTAACAGCTAGAAAAATCCGTTGGGGTGAGATCCCAACAAAAATCTGTCAGAAAATAGAGTTGTTGGAGTCTGTCAGAATTTCTGACAACTAGCGGTCGACCGGGTCGGTCGACCGTCAACGGTCATATTTCTGATCGTTGGGGGACATCGGTCGACCGCCCCGGTCGACCCAAACAAACAGAGAGCACTGTCAAGTGCCCGGTCGACCCGAGCGGTTGGCCGACGTGCACACATGCACAGTTGTGCACGTCGGTCGACCCGAGCGGTCGACCGGCCTCTGTCAGATCTGTTAAAACAGATTCTGCAGAAACAAGGAAAAGGAATTTGGATTTGGTCTTATGGTTTAAGGATATTATAAATGAGGTGCTAGACCTAATAAATCTAAGAGTATGATTATAGATCAATACTCAAACATGTTCTATCTTTTTGAAAAAAATCCTTTTAATAAAAAAACTTGTTTTTCCAACAATCGTTTTTCAAAACTTGGTATTCCTAAAACTAATTTTCCAAAACATGATTTTTCTCAAACTATGTTGAAAATACTGAATTGAAAATTCTTTTGAAGCCTTGAAGCAAACTAAGTGTGTGTGAGTGACAATCCCAAATAATTACTTCTAACATCTAGGTTTTGACAAAATGTCTAAAAAGAAAAGTAAAATACAAATCTTGGTCTTTTCTTCAAAGTCTTGATCCAAAGCTTTCTACCATGCTTCTCTTGGGAATGCAAATCTTTAGCGGCGTCCAAACTTGTGAGTCTTGATCGTGGAGCCGTCAAATCAACTTGTTCTATAACCTGAAATCCTTTTAAACAAAATTGTTAAATACATAACTAAATATGGTTTGTTATCATCAAAATATACATCGAGATATTGGGCTAATGGCCTTTGGGCCAACAATCTCCCCCTTTTGATGATGACAAAACATATATAGTTATTACAAATATTTTGGGTAGAGACTTCAAGTGAAGCTCCCCCTCAACACATGCATATAATGAAAACATACTCAGGCATAGATAAATGACACAAATTGTAATCAAACATACACAAGTCCATGTCATAAATGATAACACATATATAAAAACACATGTCCATAACACAAATATATATAGATAAAGCACATGTCCACAACACAAATATATCAAGTACATGTCCACAATACCAAAATACTAAAAGATGTGTCCACAACACAGAAAATGTCAAGTACAACACCAAAATACTAAAAGGATGTCCAACACAAAGATAATGCAAAATACAAGCACACAAAATATAAGCCTCTCCATCAATAACTCTCCCCCTTTTTGACATCATCAAATAAGGGGTAGTCACTCAGCACCATCATTGTCCTCATCATCGTCTTCCTCAGACGAGCTCTCCTCAGAATCACCCTCGGCCATCTGCTTATCACCATCATCATCAGCATCCTCATCAGAAGAAGAACCTGCCTCCTCTGGATCAATGCCTGCAACACCTGGCTGAGGTGGTGAAACAGCAGAAGGAGCCCTGGCAGGAAATGGAGGGCCGGAGGATGGAAGTGGTCGGGCAAAAGATGTGGGATCAGGACCAAGCATGTTGAGCTTCACAAAGAGTGCCTCAAATTGCGAGTCCATGAATCTCATGGAGTCAGCAAAGTAAGACACATCATTGCGAATGTCCTGAAAGCGCGAGTCCATCTCTGCACGAAAAGCTGCATCTCGCTGCTCGATCCAAGACTGGTGCTCCTGGATCTGAGAGTGAATCTCAGAAGAGATGAAAGTCTGAAAATCAGGAGACATGGAAGGCCCGGGAGCAAAGGAAATCCCTGGGGCAGAAGAGGACCCTGGGGCAGATGATGACCCTAGAGCAGGAACAGGAGGAGGCTGCTCATGAGTGACACGACGCATCTGAGCCTGCATCCTCTTAAGAAGGGTGCTATCCAGGTTCACAGAGGGTTCAGAAGGAGACTCAGAGGAAAGATCAAATCCTAGTTGTTTGAGAAGATGAGTGATAAGCATCCCATAAGGCAAGTGCCTACCGGGCATGCGGATTTGATCAGACGCCATGTGAGAAGCTATGAAATGGGGAAAGTTAATCTTAATGCCTTTGAGAAGGAAATAGACTATCAGTGGAACTGGACCCCTAGCATTGCTATACTCCCCTGACTTGGGTAAAATATTATAGAAGACAAATTTAGCTAAGACTTGGGCGGTGAACGTGAACTTGTTCACCTCCTCATTCCCAACCAAACCGGGGTTGTCATCCCCATGAATCAAGGTGGACGCGGTGAGCGCAGACTCACCGGCCGGATACTCAAAATCTTGAAGATCAAAAGAGTAAACATCAACTCCTCTAGAGGAGAGATGCAGAAGGTCAGCAAATTGGTCTAGGAGGATATCGATGTCTCTCCCTAGAACTCTGGATCTAACACGATTTCCCTCAAAAGAAAAATTGGAATAAAAGTAAGGCACAAGGGAAGTGTAAACTAGTTCTCTTATGGCCATGAATTGGTCTAGAGAATTAGTTCTCAAAATGTGGGGGATGTTAAGATGTTCAAAGTCCTGGAGAGTAACACATCTCCCAGAAATGATATTCCTTTTTGAAAGGAGGATAAATCTATTCTCAGCACGATCATTGATAAAAGGACGTTTAGGTCTAGGGGTTGAGGATGAGGGAGCCACAGCTTTCCCTTTATCACTTCTAGATCTTTTAGTCATATTGAAAATTTTGGGGAAAATAGAGAGATCTAGGTTGAAATAAATTAGGGCTTGATCTAACAACAAGGAAAACTAAGGATCTTGACAAAAGATTGAAGAACACAACACTAGAGATCATGATTCACCATAAAAATCTAATTTTACCTGAAAAGGGGATCAAGAACCCTAGATCTGAAAAACCCTTGAAATCTGACGGAGAAAATCCCTGAAAGTGAAGATCCAACACAAAATAGAGGGAATAGAACTTAGATCTGGAAGGAATTTGAGTGGGGTGAAGAGAATCAAATTTTTGAGAGAGAGGAGAAGGGGATCGGCTGTGAAAAAGTGAGAGAAAGAGGAAAAGTGCTTTAAATAAGGCGGTTAGGACAGAATCTCGATTCATGGTCGACCGGGTCGGTCGACCCAGAAAACCCGAGAGCTCTGCAGACAACAGCGGTCGACCGTAGCGGTCGGCCAGCAACAGGGAAGAAAGAAAAATCATTCTTCCAGGCAAGGTCGGTCGACCGGATCCAAGAGCCGGTCGGCCGGTCTTGCCTAAAAACTGTCAGCAGCAAATGCCTTTAAAAAAATTAAATAAATGAATAACAAATAATAGGCTGGATATAATAAACATACTAAATTTAAAAATATGTTTTTAGAAGCTTTAATAGTTATCATATTAACAAAATTCACAAAGACATTTTAATTTTATTTTTCATATAAAAACAAAGATTTAGAGATGTTGAAGCCGAATACCCGGTGAAGGGTTCTGAACTCTATCCTCTAGATTCCTCTTGAATGAGTTGAGGTGCGTAATTGCCATCTCTAATGTATTTGTTTTAAATATGAATTTTTACAAAATTTATTTTTAGTTTTGACAAAAGGTATATATAGATATATGCTCAAAACTAGACATGTGGACATTCAAAATATGTGGCATACAAACAAAATATCAAAATTTGAACAAGGCATATACACAATCATGATAGAGATGTAGGTTTACACGAACATATATCAATGTAGCATAAAAGTAAACTAACAATCCTATGTATTTGTATATATAACCAAAATTAAAACCTTTTTAAATGGAGAAGTTACCAAATGAGGGCAATCTCCAAAATAGGTGCCTCCATGATAGCGATGCAAGCGACGATGTGTTCGTTAGGCATTGTTGAATCCACCACCCGGGTACCGCCTCCCCTTAAGTCTTGGAGGATGAAGATCCACCTGTATCATTTAAGTTTGGTGGGTCTTTTGGTACCCATGTTTTCTTGGGTCCTATAGGGTTAGTACCGGGGCGAACCCAAACATGTTTACTTGGTATATTAAGTTTAGCATAACAAAATTTTTCTAAATGGCCTTTGCGGCCACAATGAGTGCAAACATAAATTCTACCACTACTATACATAAAAGCATGCTTATGTGTGTGTTCATGTTTCCGTGCATGTTTATGGTGAGTGTGTTTCCCTTGGGTTACTCCTTTGGGAAACCTAGATGCAAACTTATTTAAATCAAAAGCACACTTCTTTAAAGTATTATCTAAAGTTTCAACACGTTTTTGAATTTCCAAATATTCATTTTTGTTGAGAGATGAAATGGGAGTTTTCCCTTTACAAGATATTTTATATTTTTCAAAATCAATTTTCATTTTCTCAAAAGCATTTGATAAATCATTTTTCTCTTTAAGAATAAGATCAAATTTATTTTTCAAGGAATCATTTTCCTTTTTCAATTTCCTATTTTGAGATTGAGAAATCTCATACCTATGTTGTAATTCTTCGAAAAATTGAGCAAGTTCATCCATGGATAGTTCATCATCATCAATAGAGGTTTCTAAGCATACCTTGGTTGTATCCTCACCTTGTGCCATGAAGCACATATTGGCGGTGTCGATCTCCTCTTCGGAATCCGACTCCGTGTCATCCCAAGTGGCCACCATTGCTTTCTTCTTCTTTGGCCCATTCTTGGAGGTTGTGGCTTGGAGAGCGGGACAATCGGCGATGAGATGTCCGATCTTCTTGCAATGGAAGTAAGGACCGGGCTCCTCTCTTTTCCTTTCAAATCTTCCTTGAGGTTTCCCTCTTCGGAAGTTACTTTGCCTCCCCTTCCTATAGAACATCTTGCCCACCTTCTGGATGAGCATGGCAAAATCCTCATCGTAGTCTTCCGATGAGTCTTCCTCGTCATGGATGGTTGGAGTGGCTTTGAAGGCGAGTGCTTTCTTCTTTGGCGCCTCCCTTTCTTCTCTTACTTTCATCTCCATCTCATGTGTCATGAGATTTCCGATGAAGCCGGAGAAGTCCATCTCCTCCCTATCGTTGAGCTCCTTGAGGGTGGTTGCCTTGACTTCCCAAGCTTTGGGAAGAGCTCGAATGACCTTCCGAATCTTTTGGTCATTGTCGATCGTGTCACCTAAAGAAGATAAGGCATTAGTTATTTTGGTGAAACGGGTGAGCATGTCATCAATGCATTCATTTTCAAGCATATAAAAGTTCTCATATTGAGAACGAAGCAAGTCAATCTTGGATCTTTTGACTTGGGACGTTCCCTCATGAGTTACAATCAAAACATTCCAAGCCTCAAATGCCGATTTACAATTTATGATGCGTGAGAGGTCATCTTCATTTAAAGCTTGGGTTAATGAATATTGAGCCCTAGCATTAGTCTCATAGTCCTTGGTGGTGTCCTCGGACCATGTTCTCTCATCGGTGAGAGGTTCTACAAATTCTTTAGTTATAGCCCTAGCAACCCTAACTCCTAGGGACTTTAGAAATAGGTTCATCTTGACCTTCCATATAGGGAAGTTCAAGTCATCAAATTTGAGTGGGGACTTGATGCTAGAAAAGTCAATGGATGTCATGAATACAAATGAAGAATGCACAACAAATATAAATGCAACAAAAAGATATAGCCAAATACAAGGATCTCCCTAAGGTGGTTAAACCAAATAGTAGGGTTAGGCTCTGATACCAATTGAAATCACCTAGAGGGGGGTGAATAGGTGATGGCTATATGAAATATGGCAATAATGCGGAATTAAAATTCTACTTAACAATTAGCTCAATAAAAAGACTTGCAATGTAGAAGACAATAAATAGTGCAAGAATTAAAGAGAGTTAGAGTTTAGAGAAAATTGAGCAAACGCAAACACGAGGATATATTTCCGAGGTTCGAGCCACGCTCTACGTCCCCACCTTCACACTTGAAGGATTTCCACTATTGTTGATCCCACTGGATCGCCAATACAAGGACACACTTGTCCAATGTCTCGTGATGCCGCAACACCACCGGAGCACACTAGCTCGCTTGAGGCCGATGCCTCTACAACTTCACTCAAGAAGAAGGTTGATCACACTTGATCACAAAACGCTCACTTAGCACAATCCTATAACCAATATGTAGAAGTATAACTTGGGATTGTGAAGTGCAAAAGTCTAGAGTAAAGTAGAGGAATGAGCTTCAAGTGGGTGTTTGAAAATTTTGGCTTTTGTGAGAAATCTTTTCTAAAGAGAAAACTTGTAAAAATGATTTTCAATACTTGTAAAAATTGTTGTCTTATCATGTTGAAATGACCACCTATTTATAGGGGATGAAAAGACAAGTTAACAGCTAGAAAAATCTGTTGGGGTAAGATCCCAACAAAAATCTGTCAGAAAATAGAGCTGTTGGAGTCTGTCAGAATTTTGACAACTAGCGGTCGACCGGGTCGGTCGACCGTCAACGGTCATATTTCTGACCGTTGGGGGACATCGGTCGACCGCCCCGGTCGACCCAAACAAACAGAGAGCACTGTCAAGTGCCCGGTCGACCCGAGCGGTCGGCCAACGTGCACACATGCACAGTTGTGCACGTCGGTCGACCCGAGCGGTCGACCGGCCTCTGTCAGATCTGTTAAAACAGATTCTGCAGAAACCAGGAAAAGGAATTTGGATTTGGTCTTATGGTTTAAGGATATTATAAATGAGGTGCTAGACCTAATAAATCTAAGAGTATGATCATAGATCAATACTCAAACATGTTCTATCTTTTTGATAAAAATCCTTTTAATAAAAAAACTTGTTTTTCCAACAATCGTTTTTCAAAACTTGGTATTCCTAAAACTAATTTTCCAAAACATGATTTTTCTCAAACTATGTTGAAAATACTGAATTGAAAATTCTTTTGAAGCCTTGAAGCAAACTAAGTGTGTGTGAGTGACAATCCCAAATAATCTACTTCTAACATCTAGGTTTTGACAAAATGTCTAAAAAGAAAAGTAAAATACAAATCTTGGTCTTTTCTTCAAAGTCTTGATCCGAAGCTTTCTACCGTGCTTGGCTTGGGAATGCAAATCTTTAGCGGCGTCCAAACTTGTGAGTCTTGATCGTGGAGCCGTCAAATCAACTTGTTCTATAACCTGAAATCCTTTTAAACAAAATTGTTAAATACATAACTAAATATGGGTTGTTATCATCAAAATATACATCGAGATATTGGGCTAATGGCCTTTGGGCCAACATAATCTTCTCCAAGTATAGCTTATCAGGTCATTATGAAAGAGATTAGGTCCAAAAAAAGAAAAGTATCATTGAAGAATAAGTTAAAAATCTCAAATTTTAAAAACTAATTGTTACTGTAGCTTTTACAGAACTTCGGTTGACCGGCCGGTCGAACGGTAGTTCAAATTTTGAATAATCCGTTAACTTTGGTCGACCGCTTGGTCGACCGATCTCAACTGAGACAAAATAAGTGTCAGTCGGTCGACCGCTAGGTATGCTAGTTGACCGGTCGGTCTTCCGACGAACGTGCACAACATACATACATTGCGGCCAACACTGGCCAGGAGGTCCACTAGACCGGTCGGTTGACCAACCTAGTCTAAAAACCTATTTTCAGGTAAATTTTGAAATCAAACCTTTTTTTAAATATTTTGTATTGGTTTGGAAAGTGATTTTGACAATATATAGATTATGGGATACATGATAAATAAAGGATATATAAATTTGAAAAATATGAGACATGTATTAAACACCAAACCTTGTAGAATACCAAAACGGGAAAACTAGATGTGAAAACTTGTATTTTTAGTATGTGACTTCTTGAGTATCAATTTTACATTCTGTACTTTAAAATATTTTATTTTCTTACATATATTCTATATATCTTCAAGTAATCTTCAAGAGGCCTTCTCTAAATATAAATTTTGATCGTCCAAACTCGAACCCTTTCCTTGAGTGATCTTGAGACTAAAGTACCTTCCGTTTGAGGAAAACACACCAAAATATCCTTTTAACATAAAAAACTTAAAATACTTAAACTTGATTAGTACTAAATAACTTCATGTGGCTTGTAATTATAAACAAAACCAGATAGTGTATCCTTAGACCAACATGTTCTGGAGGAGGATGACGGTGATATGAGCGAAGGAACACCTTCTTGAGCTTCCATCGCCAGGCTTCAAGACCAATATCTTGGAAGACCTTATTGGCTGGCTATCTGTCGGCTCGGCTGTAAAGGTGTATGATCTCGTCTCCTCCTCATGATGAAATTACACCCTTGGTAATCCTCCCATATGTTCAATTGGAGCCTAGACACTCGCTTGTTCAACTACCTGCCATGATTTGTCGTATTCAGAACAGGCTCAAGACATTGACAGAGTAGTTCTGCAACAGGGTGAACACCACTAAGGCGGTTAATGAATTAATCTTCCCACTGATGGGCCTTCTCCAAGAGTAGAGATGTCGTCCGCGTATTTGATGGCTTGGCTCGTGCTTCATTGCCTGATCCTGATCCAGCTGAGAGAAGAGGCACCAGAGGGTGTTCGCTTTGCTCACCTTTGCCGTTTCGAGAACTCTCAATAGGAAGGCAAGAACTTAGTGGGGGTTCGATGACTGGTCAAGAGTCGGTATTCGTACAATCTGTTCTGGTGCTTCCCACATATCTCAAGCACCGGATACGACGAGGAGTTTTAAGATGTTGGAAACGACTGCTATTCACTTGGAGAAGGTACATTCAAGTGGCTGGTCAGTATTAGGCTTTCCCATCTGGTGTACCAGTGCGGTAATCTGTGCCATCTGGAGCTATATTTGCCCAGTTGCTTTGCCTGACAGTTTGGTTCGACCAACTGTATGTCGCAAACCCCAACCCTCGGCTCGGGTACATAGGTAGTCTGATTGATGGTGCCAGCGCTTGGAGGCATTTCATTACTGGGTATACAGGGGCCCGATTTTGCATGTCGCGCCGAAATCCTAATCTTCTCACAAGCCTAGTTTATTGCCTGTGGTACAAAGTATCCAACGTGTGTCTATTTTTATACAAAGTAAATTCTACGTGAACTAAATAGATCACAACTCGCCTGAGAGGGAAGGTAGAAGAGCAAAGACATAGGAAACGAGTCCAGATTCCAGGCATAAAAAAGATCCTGGCCGAGACAAAAACCTCAGTTGAAGCAAGCCCACGCATTGATGAAGTGGACAATAAACCGGCACAAGAGGTTGCTGTTGAAGCTGCTCTCGAGGAAGAAGGGGATGAGGAAGAAGAAGAGAACCCTAGTGTTCATTTCAAGCAAAAATTCCTCCAAGCGCTTCCGCTCAGAAGAAGAAGAAGACTGACAGGTCATCTAGTCAGGGTCATAGAACTTTGTAGATTAAGGAGGTAGAAGCATCAACAGTTCATGTCCCCCCTCCTGCTCCCAGTGACCGAGCCACCGTTCAGTGAGGCCCCAGAGAAATTTATACCGGTTACAGGTAAAATCATCTCTTTCTATTTTAATCACTTATTTTGTAACTAACTTTAAGTCTTAGAGTGCAGATGAAGAGGATGATCAGGTATGGGATGACCTTTTCATGAGTCATACAGGAGATGTGGGCGATTATCTCAATCCAGAAGGCCCTGAGGAAGAAATTCCATACATCGGGTCTTCGGCCCGTAATGAAGTAACCGCTCGTGGGGACAAGAGTGAGGATACAGAAATCCTCAAGACTCCTGAAGCCCCTACTGAGAACATCCTTCTCTTGGTTGCTTCTATGAAACCTGCGAACAAGCAACCTGCTGAAACGGCTTTTACAGAGATGCTTGCTTCTGAGGTATACCCTCCAATCGAAGCTGACACAGCTAAACAAATCACCATCGGGAATGTTCTTACTGAGACTACCCAAGGTGTGACAGCTAGCTCTGAGGTTACTATCACAACGTCGATCTCTGCAGGTAATAATTGAACTATTTTAAATTCAGCAAAAGTTTTCTATATCTGTTGCTAACTCTAAAAAATTTTGCAGAAACTCATGTGGAACTTGCTTCTGCAATGATATCGAGCCTGAACAAGAGCAAGACATTATTCCACTAGTGATTGATCCCGTGTTGTTGAGCCTAATACATCAAAGTATAATTCAATAACAGGCCATATCAGGAGACTTGTCAGTGATGACAGTCAAGATGGAGTCTGCTCCTCCTATCCAGATACCACAGAGCATAGTGAAGATCAGCCTGCGCCTTAGACTGAGTCATCTTTGATTCTGTTAACTCATCTAGCTTCTTTATCCACAAGTTTGTAATGGTCTCTGAGCCAGCTCGTCAAGAAATAACTGTTGACTTTGTATTTCTGATGGTTGCTCCTGCGAAGACTCCCTTTCCATCTTCAACAATTGTTACTTCGGCCACTCCAGAGTCACTTGTAATAGCCATGTCTCAGAAGAGTTCTCCTTCAACCATTGCTCCTCCACCGCTTGAGATTGATTTCAAAGATGAATTCATTGAAGAGATCGTTGAAGGCTTCTACAAAAGCGTGAAACGTTATCTTTCCATGATTTTCAAAAGCACCCGCACCTTTTTTGCCTCTTGGAGGCTAATATTTTCCCAAGCGATAGAGGACATCGGGATGTTGGAGGGACCGCTGAAACTGAGTCCTTGGAAGAATTGATCAAAAATCTTGAAAAGAGCATCAGTGAATGGAATAATCTAAGGCAGCTAGACCTTACTCCAATGGTTGAAGCTGAATTGGAATGTCTCTCAGAACAAATGCAAAGAAACTATCTAGAGACATCCCATGAGGTAGAGGTAATATCCCAGGGATGCCCGAGAAACAGAGGTTACGGAGGCGATGATGGTCTCCAGTGAAGCGCTTGATGCTGCAAAGAATCAGATCAAGAAGGCAGAGGAGATGATTGCAAGAGATAACCTTATCCTCTCCAAGGCTGAGCCGGTGCGTCAAACTAAAACCATCAGTCTAGAGGAAATGATTATTGAGTGCATCCAGATCCAACACTCAACTGTAGAGAAGAAGACAACTTTGGAGGTTATCAAGTCCCGCTTGGAGAAAATGGCTGTATTCAACTGGGGAGACCTGAAGCCGCAATCAATTTTGAAGTTTGATTAGGAAGGAGATAACAAGTTATCTTCTCTCAAGGCAAATATCAAATCTTATGAGAGACAATCTTGATTTGTAACACCTTGTATTTGTTTTCCATTGATTTTGCAAAAGGAAAAACTTTACAAATAAAGGGGTTGAGGAGCTAAATTACAAGTAATTCTTTGCAGAAAGAAGATTACAGGGAGATCTCCTCTGAGATTTCTGGGAAAGTGTGCCGGTAGGAATCTGATCAGTGCGCGATCACTTTATCCCTTTGACGATGTGATCGATCACACAATCGGACTGCAACCTGATGGGATTCCCTTCTCGCCTGGTTCGGGGAATCGGAGAATAGAAGGTTGGTAGAGCCCTCTTGTTACTTCTCGAGCCGCCTCCGCTTGGGAATTCCTTCTCGCCTGGTTCCAGAAATTCCTTGAGAGGGAGGAATATCTTAGGGTATTAGCACCCTGATTAGAAAAGTAATTCTCTAAATTCTTAGAAGTAAGAGAGTAGATCCCTGTCCTTAGTCGTCTCTCCTCTCTTTTTTTGAGCCTCTCCTCTTCTAGCTCCCGCCCCTGGTAGGCTATTTATAAGGAGAAGTAGGGGTATAATCGCCCTGAAAATCTGAAAACAGATTGAGTTAGTCTATTTTACATCTGAAAAGTAGCCTCGCCGCGAGGCTAGAGACAGCTTTAGCGAAGTTAGAAATAGCAAGTGGTGATGATTTCTTGATCCGCTCTGTTAAATGAGGAATGCGCCCTTGATTCTTTCCAAATAACTGAAAGATCTCCCTTGATTTTCTCACTTGATTGGGAGAGTCAAAAGATCATGGCAAACAACTGCCAAATTTGATCTCAATTAGATTTGATCTCATCTAGAGATTTAATTGGTTAAAGGTGACCATAAAAGACCCGCAACGGAGTCGTTGCGTTGAGCTCATGGCGGAGTAGGGAAAAGAAGCATCTGGCGAAGTTAAAAGAAAGCTCTTCAGAGGAGCTGGATAACTTTGTGGCGAAGCTACCAATTACCTTTTTGCGCAGCTGCATGGGGCTTCGAGCGAAGCTAACTCTCTGCAGAGTTAACTGATCATTTCTGTGCAAAGTTGTAAGTTAGCTCGCAGCGAGACTGTGAAGGAGCTTCCTGCGATGCTAAGCAACTTTGGCTTCTTATGCGAGACTTATCTCGTGGGCTCGTGCGAGACTAAGTGTTGAGCTAACTTAGTGTCTCTGGACCTGCTTGGCCTTCTCACGAGCTTTTCTTGGCTTATTGTTTGCTTCACTGGATCAGTAGAGTCCAAGTTGTTGATACGTTCCCTCTTAAATGGGTGAAGAACTGGTCGTTGGCTTGTCTGCCACTTGTCTTTTGTAGATGTCAACAAGTTAGACATTATCCAGGCCAGTTAGGAATCTTGTCTTTTTTAGAGTGTCAACAAGACCCCCTTCAAAGTTTTCGTAAGTCTGCAATAGAATGGTTCAGACTCTGGAATACTTTGAACTGCTTTGATTGATGATATGCGAATACGAACGTCGCCATGGTGGTTGAGTTTAGCTCTACTTTCAATTCTGCTTCTAGATTGGAATAAGTTCGCCGAGGAATCGCGTACATTCGCGATTCTGGGTAGCATCACGTCTGGATAGCTTCGCGTTAACTCAGTGTTTGGAATGACGTTCCTTCCCCAAGGCTATCTGCTTTTTGGCTAGTTACGAGAGGGATTGCTCCCTTTTCCAAGGTTAGAATAAACTCTCTTGTTTTTAACGAGGGAGATTGTTCCTTCCTCGAGGCTAAGCATTGAAATACTTTAACTTCACCCGCGCTTCTAGGCTTAAAGCGGCAGCGGCATGGTCAGGCCATGAGGCTATAAATAGGACACTTGAAGTCCTCTTCAGAGAAACGTACTTTTCTCTTTCTAAAAAGTATGCCATAACATCCCCTCGTTGCCCAGGAAAGGAGACTCAGATCTCTGAAATAGTGGGGACACCCCCTCTGGTCACAAGCGGCCAAGAGCTGGTAAGTCTCGGTCATCCGATGACTTTCAGGGGTTCATCTCTGCTATCTTAGAGATTAAATTCCCTTGATCTTTACATTTGGCTGACTTTCAGAAAAGGGTTTCGACCCTATTTTTAAGCTTCTCGGCGAAGCTATTGTTTTTGCTTAATTAGGAAAAGACTTTTTCATGCAGAGTTCCTGTCTTGATCTATTGAATCTATCCATAAATCTGCCATATAAGCAAGAACTGGGACTTAGTCTCTTCGAGATTGAGCCAGTCTTGCCATATATGTGGGGCTAAGACTGCGTCCCTCTGGACTAGTCTGGCTTAGCCATATAGGCGAGGCTAGGACTTGGTCCATTTTTAGGCTTCTTCAGCCTAACTGCCTTAGGCGGAGCTAAGACTTGATTTATGCTGAGCTAATCCATCATCACCGTGCAAGCGAGGCTTTCTTCTGCTTAACTAAAGCACCACTGGATCGGATATAAATTGCTTCGCCCAAAGAATTTGACTTAGCATTTCATCTTTGCAATTTTCTTTGGTTTAATGCTAACTTGTTTCCAGTTTGCATTGCAGTGAACTGTGCCCGCCAGTCTTTTGTCTTGATGAAAGAGATCAGGAACTTGCCTCTTGATCTTCTAGTTGAAACTTTAATCCTAAGTAGGAGGAACATACTGGAGCAGTTGATACATGTTCTAAGAAGAGGTTGGCAGTCGCTTATCCGAGATGATCCACTTCGAGACGGGGCTGGTAGTCGCTTATCTGAGATGATCCACTTCGGGAAGGCGGACATCACCTGTAAGGTCTCGAATCCTTCCTTTACCAATTTTGATCAAAGAAGATTCGGCTTTTTAGTGGCAACTAGTTCTTTGCCAATTTTCATCAAGAAGATCCAGCTTTTTAGTGGCAACTAGTCCTTTACCAATTTTCATCCAAGAAGATCCAGCTTCTTGATGACAAAATCTGCCATTAAGTGAAGGATTACGGCCTTGTACAGGAGGAATGCCTTTCGTGTCCAGTTGGTTGGCTTATCACCTTGGAAGTAAAAGGACAACTTGTATGCCTTTGGAGCAATGATTCGATTGTATAAAGACCACCTTGATGTAGTGTCAATGTATCTTCCATTTTGAATCATAAAATTGTTTATTTTCTGCTTATCTGCTTTGTTTCCCTCTTTTTGATTCGAGAACACCTGAAGTGGACTAACTTAGGTAAGTCTTTTCCTTAGGAGAAAATGAAAACCCTTAGTCGAGCTAAGCTTTCAGCAAAGCTGAAGACAGATTTCCAACTAAGTTAGGAACAAGTCTCTGGCGAATCTAACACGGAATTTTCGTGAAGCTTGAGATGTGCTTTTAGCGGAGCTAAGGCACGTTTCTCAGTGAAGTTACTCAAGCGTCGCGCGGAGTCAACGCTGAACTCATGGCGGAGTTAGCCCCTAGTAGGGCTGAAGTAACGCTTCTCGGGAAGGCGCTTTAGGCGCCGTCTCAAATTAATTTGAAACGATTGCCTGTGTTCCTTTCGAGGAGGCAAAGTTTTAGGCAATCTTAAGCCTATAAAAGCCCAATTGGGCTGACAGAGAAAGAATTACTTCTCTTTGAATTTTTAGAGAACACAAATCTCTTCTTCTTCTTTCTTCTTAGTTTGATACTTTAAGAACTTTTTAGTTCTTCCATGGCTCCCAAAAGACGAGCAGGCAAAGAGGCAGCGACCTCTGCGACGAAGGGGCCTCTTCCTCCTCCGGTCATTGAACGCCCTATTACGGGTAGGGATCTTCCCCTCTTACTTAGAGATTTTTATCTCTTTTTGAATCCAATTTTGGTTATTTCATGACGAATCTAGAACGATTCATTATAATTCAGTGATCTCAAGGAGTTTAACTCCCTTAATTTCTTTGCCGAACTTTTAAGGGATTTAATTCCTCTTAATTTCTCAACTAGAAATTCAGGAGCCGAATGGTTTCTTTTCCAAGCTTCTGTGCGAAGCTAACCCTTAGGCAGTTCACATCCTGTCGATTAACAGGATGCGAAGCTAGCCTTTATAGCGTAGCTGGAAAAGGACTTTAAAGCCCTTAAAATGATTTTAGCCAACAGTACCCTTCTGGCAAAGTTAGCCCTTGAGGGCTTCTTCGCATTCTATTCGGCGATAGGCTGCCAGGCGAAGCTTTCAGAGCGAAGCTAACACTTGGATATTTTCTGCATTTTGCCCTCGTCAGTGTGGAGCTAAGCGGCGGCTGTGAAGCTGAGCTTCGGGGCGAAGCTAATGCTAGGCTAGCTTCGCTCTCTGAGCGAAACTATGCCTTAGTAAAAATTATATTCTTGCTTTAGCTTTCTTTAGCAAATGAACTAATATGATTTCTTCTTGCTTTTGCAGTGTACTATACTCCGGGTCCTTTGAACAGTCTCTTTGGAACAACCAGGAGGCTGGACGGCAATGTTAGCCTACAGTTCTAAGGGCAGGCTTCATTATTTAGTTAGTGAAGTGCTCCCGGTCGGGATGCACTTATCTATGCCAGAGATCAGCGTACCATGATGAGCATGTTAACAACTGCTCCCCTTAAAGATTCTGACCAAAAAGTCTATCAGAAGCCCGGCTTCATGTTCGGGATGCAGCGCCAGATACCGATCATCAACTGCTAGCCGGAGAGGGGCAGTAGATTTTTAATCTGGATGGCGAGAACTATTATCTCCCATCTAGCAAGCATCATTTTTCATTATCTTTCTTCCAGTGCGTGACGAAGGCTCAGAAGATGCAGTGGCAGACTCCGTCCACGTGGGGAAATTGATAGCTCTGTCTTCTGGTTACACAAGGGCGGGTTCTCCTCGTTGTATATTGGGTCTCCACCCTAGAAACGTTCTCCCGGACATTCCAGTAGGAGAAAATCTCACGGTTGCTCAGACTTTTGAGAATCAGTTCTTCAAAGCTCGTGATAATTATCTAGCCACTAATTTCAGGACCCCTGGTGGATTCACCCTCCCAAGGCATGGTGGAGGGACTTGACCTTATACGTCTTGGCCCATTTTGAAGAAGATCTGGAGAGACTGGGACTCTACGAGGCCGTTAAGGCGACCTGTTACAGCATCCAGATGAACGTGGCGAACTTCTACGTCATTTTTGAGTTACACTGCCCAGCTACAGGGACTTTCTTTACCCCTGTAGGCGAATTGGGCATGGCTTTGCACGAGATGTGGGAAGTCTCTGCTCTACCCTTGGGAGCTCTCCCATATGAAGAATATTTCCCGTGTGAGGCGGAACTGGTGCTTCTGGAGAGGCAGGAGCCCGCCTTGTTTGAGACTTACCGGGAGTTGATGTGCTACCTCTACATTTGCTCGAGTATGCATGGGAGCCATAAGGGAGCTTCATGCAGCTCGAAGTGCTGGGGGAATTATTTGTCCCCAACCTGGAAGATGCTTCTGAGGCAGCTCACTACGGGGTTGCAGATGAGGACATTTTCCGAAAGATGCAAGAACACTCTAAGGGCATATGATTTTGGAAGAGGATGAAGGACCTTACGAGAAAGGTTACATTCTCCGGAGTTTCCATCATCAGTCTCGTCGACCGCTATCTCGAAAGGCACTTTTGGTCGGTTTTTTATCGGTCTGGCTGAAGAGATGTGTGATGCCCTCTCCCTCCAGCGACGTCATCCTTTCGACTGTCTTATTGCCGGTCGTTCGTTTAGTTCACGGTCGTTCGCTTGAACTTCTCCCGGCAATGGTGTGTTGTATTTAGCGGGGCCTTCGTGCATTGAC
>JAVJIF010018314.1:0-88659 GCA_038442645.1 Agave tequilana | reverse complement strand
AGTACAAATGAGTAATGAAGTACAAACACATAATAACCAAGTGTAGCTCACTACTTGTAAAGTATAAACACAAGTTTTAACGAAAACTTCATCTAAACAAGTAATCACCACATGAATCACAAAACAAACATGATTATTAGGGTAAATGCACGTGATTTAGAGCTAGGATATACACAATAGCTAAACTATAGTGAGAACACAAAAATATAAATCTATATAAACATGGGTGTATCTCAAGTACTACATATGTATATCACAAGTCTAATTTAATTGCATTTAACATAATAAATATGAAAAACATGAAAACCAATACATGCTAAAACATTCAATTTCAAAAGCATGTAAACTAAAATAGGAGTTAGAGATAGTTATCAAAACCAATAGGGCTAATCTCTAGGTCTCCAAACCATAGTCGTCCTCCCACCAAACATCTTTGAAGGTGATGCATCCAATGTAGTATCCATCAAGCTCAAACGCATCTACCATCAAGGCACCAATACCCTTACGTCATGTGAGAGCCTACACCTACATCAAACACAATAGGGGTGAATTTGGTACCCACACTTTCTTAGGTCCGTGAGGATTAGCACTTTTCCTAGCCTAAACAAGTTTATTTACAAAATTTGAAATATTTAATCTATCATAACAAAATCTTGTAAGGTGGCCCGTACGTCCACAATGTGTACAAGTGTACACATGAGCATACATAGAGTCATGTGTGAACATGAGAAGCATGTGTATGCCGTGAGTGGCGTGCATGAATATATGGAGTATGTTTCTTTTGAAACATAGATTCCAAACGTGTGTGGTTCATGACACATTGGCTCAAAGTGGAGCCCAAACAATATACATTTTCTTCAACATGCAAATATCATTTTCAATTGTTGAAGAAGTGGAGCATGCATTCTTATCAATAGATGGTATAACAATGGAATCATGACAAGAATGAGAAGCCAAATCATTTTTCAAAGAAATATTTTCATTTGAAACAACTCCAATTCTTTTGAAATCAAAGCAATTTTATTTTTCAAAGAATTATTTTATTTTATAACAAAATCAAGTTTTGAAGACAAAACCTCATTTTTCAAAATATCATCACAATCATTTTTATTCTTTAAAATTTTGTTTTCATTTAAGGCAAGGACAAGTTGGGATTTCAATGAGTCTCTTTCACTTGAAATCTCAATCCTCTCTTGCAAAACAATATTAAGTTTAGAAAACAAATCCTTATTTTCTTTTAATTTAAGACTTTTCTTTTACAAAAGTTTATATTTTTCTAGTAAGTTTTCACAAACTATAGATAGTTCTTCATTTAATGCATGTACATCTATGTTATCATCACCAGAAGAACTAGCACTATCTAGTTGAGTATCTGAATGTACCTCAAGGGAGCCAATCCCTTGAACTATATAGCAAGTTTCGTCGGACTCATCCACCAAGGGTTTCTTCTCCACATAGTTTGTCGTCTGTAGCTTTGGAGAGGTCAATGTGTTCCACACTGTAAAAGCGGAATCACAATGAGAAACCATACATAAATATTCTTTGCTAAGTGTAAGCTTTAGTGCATCTAAGGCTTGTGCATTAGCCTCAATGTACTTGTCATTATCAATATAAGTTTTCTGGTAGTGGCAAGATAGACATGCAAACCTAGGGTTTTTAAATAAGCACTCATCCTAAACTTTCACATATCGATGTTAGAAACATCAAACATGAGAGGGGCAAGGAGATCCATGAGTGTATAAACTATATGTGTGCAAATGCAAATCTAGATTAGCAATCCAAGATCTCACTCCTAGGTGGTTAAACCTAATATCAGGAGTGTAGGCTTTGATACCATTGGAAATACACCTAGAGGGGGTGAATAGGTGTACTAGCTAATCTAATGACAAATGATGTGGAATTAAAACTCAAATGCAACATACTATATGTAATCAAAGAGTGTAACCGAATTCCCCATGAAGGGTCTGGACTATCTCCTCGAGATTCCTCTAAATTAATAGTTGAGGTGTTATATGAAGCTCTCTTGATTCAACACAAGTATGGGCACACAAACTATATCTAGCAAATGAATATGTGCAATGTAAAGCAATACAAGATATAAGAGAGATAGAGTTTAGAGATAGTGAATCAAACGCAAACACCAAGATATGTTTCGAGGTTCGAGCTACTGCTCTATGTCCCCGCCTTCACACAGAAGGATCTCCACTACGTCCACACAGGACCTCCCACAAAGGGAACCTCCACCGAGAATTTGCAATTACAAACTTGGAGTATACAACTCCTCTCTCAACACAACCACCTCTACACAAGAGGCAAGGCACAAAGCTAAAACTCAATCACCTTTACACAAGAGGGATGGGCACAAAGCCCAACTACAATCACCTCTACACCAGAGGGATAAGGCACTAAGCCAAAACACAATCACCTCTACACAAGAGGGATAAGCCACAAATCCAAAGCAAAACCCTAATCACCTCTACACAAGAGGGATAGGCACAAAGCCAAAGTAAAGAAGAGATTACTACACTTGGTGATCACAATAGACCACAAACAATTTTTCTCACAAAAATAAGATCCTATAGATAGGATAGATATGATAGCTCAAGTGTGAGAAAACAAGGTGTTTGGAAATTAAAATCACAAAGAAAAATACTTGGGAAAAATCTAGATAGAAATAGAAATAAAGATCAAAACCAATTTCCCAAAGACTATTTTTTCTTTAATTTTTTCAATCCTTGAAAACAAAATAAAAGATAAAACTTTTAGGCACAAAAACTCTTTTTAAACTTGCTACTAAACACTTGAAAATATGAGAAAATAGCTCTTAAGAAATCTTGTTAAAAACAGCCCAAGAGAAGCCCCATTTATAGCCTCTCAAAAACTAGCCGTTGGCAGCCAAAAAAGGTCAAAATTGACCTTCCGGTCGACCAGCCGGACAGACGTCCAACGGTCAAATTTCTGACCGTTGGGCCTTCGGTCGACCGCCCGGTCGACCAGGTCAAGCATGTCGGTCGACCGCCTGGTCAACCGGTACTACCCGAGAGCTAGGTAGTTACAGTCGGTCGACCGTCCGGTCGACCGGCCTTCTTGGCTGGTCCTTGTGCACGTCCTCGTACACATCGGTCGACCGATCCGGTCCACCGACCTCTGGTCCGGTCGACCGTCCGGTCGACCGCCAGCAGGTTCTGGCAAATATTACAAGACTTGAAACTTAGACATTTTAACTCTAATAAAATCCATAAATTCTCATAAATTCCACAAAAATCAGTCTTATAAACATTTTAATAACAAATATGTGTGATCGAAAATCAACACATATTACAAACTATTTGAACTATTTTTCTTATATAAAAAATAGGCTTTAATCTGAAAATCGTATTTTTCAAAACTTGGATTTTGAAATAAAAATCGTTTTCTCCAAAAATTGTATAAATACAAAAACATGATATTGAAACACATTTGAAGCATATTGTGTATGGATAGAATCCAATACACATGTAAAATATATATCTATGTTTTTGACATGAAATACAAAAATAGGTTTTGTAAATTTCAAAACTCTAAACACATGAAATAGAACATCAAAATAAGTTTTTCTTAATATATGAAGTATAGATGTATATAGATAAAATTTAATATACATTAAACCATGTAAACTTGTTTGATTCTATCTATTCATGAAAACCATATATATGTAAACTTGAAATCCAAAACCGGTTAAATTGAAAACCAAACATATTGAACTTGTGTGTGTACTTGAGCATATCAACACTAGTTTATCTTTACACAAGATCTAAACACAAACTTAAACTAAACAAACCGAAGTCTTCTTGTAGAACTCCTCCAAGCCGACTTGATCCAAACATGATCCAAAGAGCTTGACTCCAACCGAGTGCTAGATGCGATCTTGACGCGCGAGCTCTTGAATCAACATGTGTTAGCTCCAAAACTCTTTTGTTGATGCTAAGCACCTACTTAGATCCTGATAGTAAATCTGAAATTATATAAACACAAGATCATTAGTACTATAACTACATGAGTTAATCATCATCAAAGCTAGAGTGATGGGTCTTTGGGCCAACAGGGTCTTGCGATGACATCAGTGTAGGTACCGCAGATGGCAGAAAGAAGAGGAAATCGGACGAACATCAGGTAGAGTGATGACGCAAGCAAATACATGATGGAATTTTTGGGGGAACAAACCCGCATTGGAGTGAAAGAAAACCTCCATTCTTTAATCGCCAATGCTGTGAATGAGAGATTTGGTACCCAATTTAAGGTCACCCATGTCATTAACCATCTACGAATTGACGGAATAGGTGAAACTGAATTTGTAAGTTACAGAAGCTTAGTGGATGTGTCATATTTGTCCTGGAGACACGTACCATTGAAATGCCCGACGAAGCAGTTTATAATGCATACATTACAGTAACGAATTTGTTCCTTCAATCCTATATTCTTCTCGGAGTTCAACTGCTGTTGGAGAATTAATTTATGAAAAATATTGCTTGGTTTGTAGGCAAATAAGCTCGATGAGCCGTACCTTAACAAGCCTATTGAGTACTACAATGAAATGGTTCTCGTTTTTCGCGGTGAAGCAGCTGATGGAAACTTTTCTCAAGACGTCAACCAACCACTCGGTGACACCCAGGACCCCAGCAGGCACGGTTCAAAGACTCGGCCGAGTCGAAGATGAGTCAGACGAGTCGTATCCGTCTCGGCCTGCTCCGAGACGAGTCTGAGTCACGAGTCGGTCGACTCAACTCAGAGGAGACCGACTAGGCCGAGAATCAGAGTTGACTCGGTCGACTCGGCCGATTCACGGCTGAATCGGTCGTGACTCAGCCGAGTCGACCGAGTCGACTCTGATTCTCGGTCGAGTCGGCTCGAAACGTATATTCACCCATGACGAAAGGGTATAAAGAAAAAAGAAAAGAAAAAAACTTACCTCGCTCAGATCTGGAGATCGCCGCCGCTGCCCGATCGTCACCTCTCAGATCTGGACTCCACAGCCGCCCGATCGCCGTCGGCCGCGCCTCCCCAGCCACAGGTGATGTTCCTCCCTCTCTGTCTCTTTCCCTCTCCCTCCCTCTGTTTCTCTCCCTCCCCCCTCTCTCACCCGCTCTCTATCTTTCCATCCTCTCCATCTCCCGTCTCTCTCTGTCTCTTTCCCTCCACCTCCCTCTGTTTCTCTCTCCCCCTCCCTCTCTCACCCGCTCTCTTTCTCTCTCTTTCCATCTTCCGTCTCTTTGTCTCTTTCCCCTCCCCCTCCCTCTCTCTCCCTGTTTCCGATCTCTCCCCCCTCCCCCCTCCGAGGTATAAGAGAAGCAGATGGTGATGGTAAAGATGTGAGTTTTATCCAATTCTAGTAGTGATGATGGTGATGATAATGATGACATTGATGGCGGTGATGGCGGCGGCGGTGATGACAATAATGAGGGCAACAATAGTACTGATGGAGGAACTTATAATCTTGAAGGTCATATGCAAATGTTGAGTTTGACATCAGGCCAACATTATGGTGCGACATATGTCCATGACTACAGACCACAACTTGAGAGATCTACGAGCACTATCGGTTTATCTACTTACCGCAGAGATGATTATGCTGATGATTTTGTGCCTCATCGCAATTCAATGTGAAAATTACTACATTAGCATGTATTTATGAATGTAGTTTGTGCAATTTACTATATTGTGCATGTATTTTGATATGCTTCTACCGACAACGAGCGTATTTATACTTTCGTTTTATGTTTAGTGTGCTAAGTGATATGTTTTGGACATGTGATACATGAATGTGGATGTTTACATTTTTTTAAGATTTATCGTGATTTTTTCAGAATTTTTTGAGCTTTCTATGTAGCGTTTTGCGCGTATCGCTCGAGACCGATCCGAGTCGCCAAGACCGATCCGTCTTAATGCCCGCCGAGTCGGGGGCTGAGACCGCGACTGTGAACCATGCCAGCAGGATGGGAGAGCATCCTGAAGCAGGCCGGTCCTCTACCCAACCTGTAAGAATGTCGGTATCGCAAAGTTCTCGCGGTAAAGGGAAGAGGAGCAATCTTCAGCTGGAGGTATTAGGAAGGTTTGTTGATGGTTTGCAAAAGATTGATTGACGATGCCGTGCACGAGGAAAAAAGGGTAGCAGCGGAGTGTTACGATTGTCTTTGATCTATGATCAGTACAACATACGACTATTTCATCTTCAACGATGACGTGGTCTCTGGCTTATGATTATATTATCGAGAACCCCAATATCGGGGGTAGGTTTTCAGGAGGTCCAGTGCGGAGAGGGCCCATTGGCTTTACCGCTTTATGAAACAACACAAACTGGATTGAGAAGACCCAGGGGCCATTGGCTTCCCTTCATTTCTTACCACCTCTTCGCTTTGAGAATTATTGGACTGTATTATTCAGGCTCTTGCTTTGACATACATTTTGTGACATGCTTTTGGTCGTAGGCCCTATGAACTGCTATTATCTATTTACATTACTATATTTATTTATTTTTTTATCGCAGCATCTTGCTTTAAACATTTTTTGATTGCCCGAAATGTTTAATAAGCCTTTATTATTAATCATGTTCAAATATTTTCTGATGTTATTCTTCCCTTGTAGGGGTTTTGCGTGCGCAATGATGATTCGTAGGATGTTGGAAGGCCGACTTTGCAAGTAAGGTTTGGAGGCGTACTAGATTGCAGCCGCTCGACTTGAGGAGTTGAGCATGAAGGTGGCATATACACAACCCCTTATTTTTCATTCGGCTTTGGATGACGTAAACTTTCATCCATTATTAAAATACCATCCTACAGTCTGAGCCTTGCTAAAGAGAAGTAACACTATTTTGATTTGTATAAAATGAAGATCTCATTATTGGTCATATCATTTTTGCTTCCTTTGTTTGTTTTTTGTGCATGACATTGCATGCAGATTGTTACAAATGCACAATGAGACTGATGCACACCCATTTTCTCATGTCTAACACACTTTTTTTCATGTTCTCAAATATCTTTGACGCTTTTGTGATCGCATACATTCTCTATTTTGTTTTCATGCCTCTAAGTTGCCAGTTTTGCTTATTTTTGGCTGAAACTCAAGCTTGATTGAAATCCCTATCCATGTTGGCTGGACGTCCATCAAAATTGTTGGAAACCCCTTAATCAATTGTAGGTTGGATGTCAATCAAAATGAGGCAATCAGTGTGTTCTGAGCCCTAGGGCCATATCTCCAATGGTTAGTTTGAATGCTTATTTTTGGGAAGTCAATTTATTTGGCAATGATAAGTTCTGTTCATGTATGCATCGTGTATATGATTGCAGGATGACATTAATTGTGTTTTAGGGAGCAATTCAAGAATTCAGGTATGAATTTTACTGTGTTTCATGAAACAATTCATGTTTTCTATCCTATAATGTCCATTAAACTTTTTTAGATTTATACTTGTCTCCAGTGTTGTCAAGGCGCAAGGTGCAGTGCGAGGCGCAAAGAGTCTAATGTGTGCGAGGCGCAAAGCGCAAGCGAGGCGATGCGCCTCACTGCAGTGAGGCGCTACTGTTTTTTATTATTATTAGTTTGAATTAATATAAGAATAAAGGTAAAATCATAATATACAATAATAATAATAATAAATCAACAATTAAAAACATTAATAAAACAAAAACAATGTGCGCACCTGTATAGTTGCCTCATGATTTACACCTACATAGAGATCAATTTAATAGCATAATGCATAATAACAAATTATCAATAAGTAAAAAAACAGAAGTCACAGACTCACAAATCATAAGAGATAATAAGACACAAAACAAAACACAAGATAATAATTACTAAACAAGTTCACAAGATATGACATCTAAGACAAACAAGTTAGAATAACAATACAACATTACCAAAATAAGTGTCTAAAGTTTGGAATCTAAACTTCAAAATAAAAAAAAACAAAAATGGAAACGACATTAAAGTTTGACTACTCATCATCATTTTCATCCCCCAAATCAAACTCTTCTTCCTCCTCCCCATAAGACCCATAGTCTATTTGAGCATTCTCTTCCTCACTCTCATCCTCAGAGTCAAATTCTACCTCTTCTGGCTCTGGCTCTCTCCTCCTCGAAGATGAAGCACCAACACCACTAACCGAACGTCTTGACATGGACTTAAACCCACTTCCTGAAGTTGATCTTGTATTAACAATAGGGTCCTCACCTCCCATAGCCTCAGAAATAACACCCCAAGTAAGATCATCACCCCCATGCACCAAATCATTCTCTGCGTTGTTTCCTTCACTAAATTTTCCCAGCAGCCATTCATTGCTCTCATCAATGTCATTAAGCATAATAGGATCAATTACATCTCTACAATCATATCGCTCCTTTAAAGCTTGATTGTATTTGCAGTAAACCAAGTCTTTGAGCCTCCCATGCTCCAATTTATTCCTCTTCTTGCTATGGATCTGTAATTTTTATGGATTGAAATAAATGTTATTAAGCAGCCTCAGAAATAACACCCCAAATAACTTTAGTATTTCCTTCCAGTTTAGTATTTACTTGCTCAAATGCACTCCAATTTCTCTCACAAGTAAAGGAACTACATGTAAGACTGAGAATCTTTATGGCAAGTCTTTGCAAGTCTGGAGTAGATGCGCCATAAGATTCCCACCAATCAGCTATCATATGTGGAGAAATAAGACATAATAATAGGAAATTAGAAACCAACACATATTTTTTTATAAGTCAACTTTTTTAAAGCTAACTAAAAGATTAAAATTGACGTGTTTTATTACCTGGAGATTTCTTTTTTCGGTTTCTAATAGCAATATCAAAACCAAAAAGACCACCAGCATTTTTATAAATGCTAATTTGTCGGTCAATCTTATCTTGATCCTCTTCGGGCACCATTTTTTGAATGACCTTATAAAGACCAGTCATAACCTCTTCATCCCCTGAAATATTGGTATAATCATAAAAAAACTCCGGATTGAAATAGCATCCAGCGGCATGTAGTGGGCGGTGTAGCTGAACCTCCCATCTTCGATCAATAATATCAAAAACATCTTTATACCTGACTCATCCTCAAAAGCCGCCATAATAGCCTCTTTGGCTCTATCTACAGCCTCATATATGTATCCCATTGCGGGCTTCTTCTCACTATCTACAAGTCTCAACACTCGAACTAAGGGAGCTGTTAGCTTGAGAACATATGAAACATTGTCACAAAAGAGTTCATTCCAACACTTTCCTCAACTGTTTTTCCCTTTTGCTCTTTGGCCCATCTACTTTCCTTCCACTGAGTTGAGATGAACATCTTCCTCAACTTCACCTTTTGAGTATGTAAACTTGACAATGTCAGGAATGATGTGGCAAAGCGAGTAACAGCTGGCCTTAGAAGCTCTCTTTTCCTCGTCTTCTGTCTCATTAAGTTCAAAACCCAACCATGAGAATAGATGTAGCCTGTTACCTTCATGGCGCGGCTTAATGTCATCTTCACAATTGGTAGCTTCCCGACGTCTTTAAGCATTAGATTAATGCAATGAGCCGCACAAGGTATCCAAAACATGTGAGGATACTTCACCTCTAAGTAGAAACCTGAAAACAACAATAGTTTACAATTCATTCAATAAAAAAAATGAAGTTTTGCAAGTGCCAAGTGCAACTTTCAAAATTCAAATATAGATCTTTACCTGCTAGCTTAAGGCTAGAAGCGTTGTCCGTGACAACTTGGATGATATTCTGAGCTCCGATCTCTTGCACCTTCTTATCCAATATTTCAAACATTTTCTCACCAGTTTTGATCTCATCGGAAACATCAATTGATTCAATAAACCATGATCCAAGAGGACAATTCACCAAGAAATTGATAAGAGTCCGATCCTTCCTGTCACTCCAACCGTCGGACATTAAAGAACACCCTCTAGATTCTCATATTTTCTTATGTGGTTCCTTTAATCCCTTGGTGTATTTCACCTCTTTCTTAAGAGGCACCCGCAATTGGTGGTAAGATGGAGGTGACAAGTGTGGCCCAAATTGTCCTACCGATTTCAATATTATTTTAAAAGATTTCAATTTAGCTGCATTAAAAGCAATACCTGCTTGATACCAACAAACGAGCAATATCTTGTCACCCCCTAGCAACTGCATCTTTGTCAAGGCTCTCTTTGATATTCGTTTGCCTCAACTTTCTTCTCCTTTCATCTTTTTCCACTTCTAGTGCCAGGTCAAAAGCATAATATGCATCCATAGGCCCTCTCCTGTTACTCAAAGCACCACCAACACTACCGGAACGCATGTTGCTTCCCATTGATGATACCTTGGTAGATGTACTTGTTGCTTGGGCTTTTCCTTTTCCTAATGATGCTTGTCGGCCCTGAATTTTGTGTTGCCCCTCTTCCTCATCAATTTCTAGCATATCTTCCCCATCATCGAGGTCCGGCACATGTTCTTCTAAATTTGATTGTCGCTTAATACTCGCTTGCTTCTCTTCATATGCTTTCAATTCTTCTTTCACCTCATCGGGGACTCTATTACAAATAGTGATGTTCTTGCGCCTCCTTGAAGTGCCAATTAGATGTTTTTTAGCCCTTGTAATCCCACCAGTCGATATCTTGCCACAAAAAAGACATTTATGTTTAAGTGTATCGGGAGGGTTGATCAAAATGATATGTTTCCATGTTGGATCCTTCTTCTTACTAATGCCTTCATTGGTATTCATGTTTGTCAAATATCTTCAACGGTTCAACCTACATGGCAGTCATAGCTACACCTCACAATATCACATATACTATAAATGATAAATCACATTACGTCATTATCAATACCATCGTAATAATTCAAATCTATATCTCAATCAAAGTAAATGCAAGATATGAAATCAAACCCACAATAGTAATAGTGTAACAGTAATACAAGCACAACACAAATTCAATCAATTAATCACATAAGAATTTTTTTATTTTATGATGTCTTTATAAAATTGCATATATTTTATTGTTAAGCCTATTCTTATTATGAAGTTTCTATTTTAATGTAGTCTAATTCTTTTTGCAGGTTCACAATCAGATTCAGAAGAAACAGAGCTTGAAGGCAAAAAAAATAATTTGCAAAATTTGTAATCAGAATTTGTAATGAAATTATTAAATTTATAAATTTTGGTGATATAGTAAAACAATATCTCTCACTTACAACAAATTAACTGCAGTCGCCCCCGATGTCTGCAACGTCAAGAATCAAGATGCGTCCAATGATGTTCTTTCCTATAAAAAAATAAAATTGAAAAAATTAATTACAAAAAAGGAATAGAGAGACGGCAAGAGATAAGGAGAAAAAGAAAGTGACAGAGACAGGGGAGAAAAAAAAAGACAGAGGAACAGAGAAAGAGAGACGGAGACAGAGTGACTCAGTGAGAAGTGTGAGAAGAGAAAGAAGAGAAAGAAAGAGAGTAAGCGAGAGAGGCAGAAGCACAGAGTAAGAAAGAAAGAGAAAAGAGACAGTGAGGGAGACGGAGACAGAGAAAGAGAGGGAGACAGACACAGAGAAAGAGACAGAGAGATGGAGCCAGCGAGAGAACGGTGAGAGAAAGAAAGAAAGATAGAAAGAGGGGCAGAGAAAGAAAGAGGGACATAGAGATGGAGCCAGAGAGAGACGGCGAGAGAAATAAAGAAAGAAAGAAAGAGGGACAGAGAAAGAAAGAGGGACAGAGAGATGGAGCCACAGAGAGAGAGGGCCAGAGAAAGAGAGAGCCAGAGAGATGGAGCCAGGAGAAGAGGAGGTGGAAAGAGAGAAGAGAGAGGTGGAGAGAGAACCTGGACGGCGGCGTCGCGGCAGTGCGAGGCTGAGAGAAGCTCCGTCGGGTGCCCTAGATCGAACGAAGGTAAGTTTTTCTCCCTATTTTCCATCTATTTCTTTTTTTTCTTTAGTCTACCCGCTTAAATGCGGGTTCTGACCCGACCCTCCAGGAGAACCGGAGGCGCTGCAAGGCGCGCGCCTCGCGCCTCGCGTGAAGCGCGCGTGAGGCAAGGTCGGGCGTGCGCCTTCCCTCGGCCACGCGCCTGGCCGTTGCAACGGGGCGCTGGGCTGCGCTTCGCTGCACCTTGCGCTTTAAGCGCGCGCCTCGTTGCACCTCTGACATCACTGCTTGTCTCTTTACATAGGATTAAAGTTTCAAAGGGAGAAGGGTGTCGAAGAAGTTGCAAGGCCTACTCTTCATTAAGGATAAGTTTGCCACTTTAATTTTTGAAAATTTGATTATCAAATACAATTTTATGCCGCACTGCATGAAAGTCTACACACTGCTACATGTTTATATGGCTATTGTTTGTATTGGTTGACATGTTATAATCGAGTGTTGCTTTGCATGTGTTGGTGATAATATAGGCCATTATCTGTTGGCTCATATGCCCTTGCTTTTTGCCTTTCTCAACTCTTGCTGCTGCTCTCTTCTTGCTGCACATTATCTCTTGGCCCATTCTTCTCTGAGGCTAGGTTGTGATGAAACACTGTTGAAAATAGTTATCTTGTGTTGTAGGATGTGGATACCGTTGAAGATATGTTGACGACGATGAATTGAGACTCAGGTTTGATTGGAACCCCTTCATGTGTTGTTGGTTGGATGTCAATCAATCTTGATTGAAACCCCTTCCTCTCTTATTGGTTGGACGTCAATAAAACTGAGCACCACCTCACTCAATAACCTTCTCCTTAGAAATCCATCATCATGCCTGGTATTTTTATAAGTGTGATCTGCGCCCTAAAAATTCATTTATATTGGATTGTTTGCTTGCCAAATTGTTTGGGAGTGAAGTATAAGCTGATGGTAAATTGTGTGCATGAATGGTTAATGTGTGTTTGTGCACGGTTATAGTTTGGCGGAAATTTGTAACATTGCTTGGATGTACCACTGTTGCGTATATATCACCTGCTCTGTTCCTTAACAGTTTTATTATTTTGAGCTTTTATTACAGTCAGGATGGTAGAGAACCAAGAGGAACAGACACAGGGCTCGGATTTAATGAAACAGCTCTAAGGCTTGATGCACGGTATGATGTCATTCTCATTCTGTCGTTTCCTGCCGCAGAGATCTATCAAGAGTAGGGCCGGGAAGAAGAAGAACATTGAAATCCTACTCCTCATCCACAACTTCCAACGTCACCACTGTTGTATTTTGTGGTTTACTCTCAAATTTTAGAAGATCAGTTGTTGTAATAAAAAATCGAGAGCGGTGTATTATTAATTCAGTGAGTAATGATATTGTTGCATGCTATGACAAGAGATTATGCAATATTGATTGTTAATATAATTTGCTTATTTTGGAGATCGCAAATTTGGAAATCTGTTTTAATAATCTATACTACTGATTGTGGTAACTGTTGTAGTAATTTTATTTGGGATCTATTCTAGAAGGTTTTCAATGACATTGAATTTTTTTTAAACATTATCTGATGAAATAACCAAATTAATGCATGGGGAAAAAAACGTGAATGTTGGTCCATACAGCGGGTCTACGGACCGATGCAGGGATAAAGAAATAAAATAAATTTTAAAACTTTTAATAGAAAAAGAAAGAATTCAATTTTCTCATACTCTTTCCCATCACTATCCAAAAAATGGAAATCCCAATTTCCCATAGACTTTACAAATCTCAACACATCCAAACAAAGGAAAAGAAAAGACACTTTTCCCAATCCACTTTTCCACTCCATCCAAACAATGAAAAAGGAAATACACTTTTTCAATTACACTTTCCAACTACCATCTAAACACCAGAAAACTTACTAATCAATTCCCTTTTTCTAAGGGAAAAGAATCTTACTTCCCACTTCCTCACTTCACACCATTAAATCCAAACAAACCCTTAATGAAAAACAAAGTCCTCTCATGTCCACTAGACTACTTCATGTAGCAAGGAACGTCTATTAACTTGCCGAATTCATTCAAAAATTTGATGTCAACACACAACAAACTGTTTTTAAAGCAACAGAGGAGGGGGAACACTTCGTCATTTTTGTTTAATGCATTTAACCTCTTTACAAAAGGGGTATGATAGAATTTTAAACCAACAGAGAAAGCTAGGTAAATATACCTTCAAGCGTCTATACATTGCAGCTGAATTGCTCCAAGTGCCATCAATCAGAACAAAATGTAGAGGTTTCTGTACAAGATCCCGTATAAATTTAAGCCAATATAATTTAGAATTGAACAAATAATATTGCTCGTCTTTTAAGTAATACATGCAAATTAGCTCCAATCTGAAATGATAGAACTTCGCGATGAATGGACTAAATGAACACGCACGCAAAGATCAGGCATCACTTGACTTCTAAAAATGTCTTGTATGTCATCTACTACACTAGTCCACGTGCATTTCATAGTTAAATTTCGTAACTTTATTGCCAGATTCATAATTGTAAATACATGATAGAATACAAATAAGATCGAATCATGTTATTAACATCTTGCCCAAAAGAAATAGGAAAATAAGAACAGTGACAATACAGGGTGACAATGAGCAGTAGAATACTGATTTTCTTCAGATCTCAATCCATGTAGTTTCACTCCCAAAAAAGGTCTAGTTTCATTAAAAACAAAAGCTCCAAAAGCATACTCCAAATGTATCCCAAAGCCCCATGTCAGGCCCATATATGATCAAGTGGGTGCCCTCTTTCATTCTCCTAGGGATACTATAAGTCGAAGGTTATCCACAACTTGTCTGCAGGCAATTCTTAGAGGGGAAGAAAATCTCTCAACAGGAAAAACTAAGTTTAGAAACATTAATCCCAAGAGCCTCATTTTAGTGGATCACATTTTAGCAAATCATTGAATTTTCTGTTTTCATGCTAAAACTTTTGTACACATGGACTAACTGCTCCAAAAGAAAGTAATAAAGAGTGGTGGTCAGCTCGTTCATCTGAAATATAAACTCATGGCTGTCGATGATATTGGCTTACCACAGTTGTAAGTGACCACAGTAGACAGTACCCAGGTATACTAGGTGACATCCTGGAAGTTGATTGACACAGTTTTACATCATTTTTAAGCTTCTATTTATCAATTATTTGTATATAAATAATGGTACTCGGGTATTTTCAATGATTTTTGCAGACAAAGTTGCTAGGAGGAGAAAGGACATCAATTGCCCACTTCGAAAATATTAGACAGGTCAAAATGAGCTTCAATGCAGAATAGAGGAGTTGACTTTGCGGGAAGTGTAACCCACTAGACTTGAAACACGCATTCAAAAAATTCACATTCAGTTCAAGGTGTTTCTATGTCAGTAGGGAGACAATGATGCAATTTCACAAAGTCCAAGGGGCTAAGAGTAATTTTCAGGCTGAAATTCCAAAGTGTAAATTAATATTTTTCTCTTCTATGTAATTTTGTCAAGATGAGGGATTCATTTGTAAATATCCCAGAAACTGGTCTATAAAAGGCACAGTGTGGCCTAGGGTTTAGCTCTTTTTTCGCAACTTTTTCCATTAATATTTTTTTATTTCAGCGGCGCACTTTCTTCTTTGTTTTTATTTTTCTGCACCATTATTTGTCAATCATTGGCGGTTTGTTCCTCGTTCATCACACCCGAGAGAGTCGTTGCGTCTTTTTCTGCATAACATTCGCTTGCCTGAGAAGCGTGCAGACGCAAGAGGGAGAAAGAAAAGGCGGCTGCTAGTGGGCACGTTGTTTGTTGTGTTGTGTTCAGTGATGAGAGGCGGGGTCATTTTGTCTCGTTCTCTGTGCCGAGACAACAAGAAACGTAGTTTTGATTGCGCGGCGCTGACAAGCGGGCTTGTCGTTTTTCACATGTTTTTTGCCTCGCTCCGCGTGCAGAGACGCAGTGGCACACGATTTCGGGCTGGCGGCGGTCACGTGGTAAGAAGGTATTTAATGTTTAATTTAGTTAATTAGTTTAGTTAGTAATTAATTAATAGTTTATTAATTTATTTAAATTAATTTAGTTATTTAAATACTTGTAACTAATTATCTAATTTAATTATGCTTATTTATTGGCTTATCTTGTTATTAATCATATCATGAGTAGCTAAATTCATTGCAAGTATCTAGAGAGATGAACCTAAGCTAGTTTTTTATGTGCTAATATTTAGATCTCTCGTCTTCATATTTAGATCTCTCGTCTAAGGCTAGAGTACACATCAAATTATCTAGAACTATTAGGAGATTAAATTTTAGAATAACTAGATATTTGACAAGTTATGTATTTTGAATTAATAATCCATGCTTAGATTTTTACTGCTTTTCCGTATTTTATTTAAATTAGTTAATCTTGTTTCATCTTTGATGGATTCTGTAATGGAGATAATAACATGTACTTAGATCTAACGTTTTACAATTAATTCTTTTAGAGATAGTGATTTGATGAGTCAAACAGTTTAGTAAGAAGAGACCGAAATTGACTACATGATGCTAAGTTTAGGGGATTCAATGTTAGGTGCTTGATTTCTTTAGATTGATACTTAGTTCAACATACATCCACTTTCAACCTTTCGATTCGCGTAGATAGTGTTTAGAACATAAAAATCACCTGTCCTTGAGGATCGATACTCAAGTGCTATAACTGATTAATCGTAAACTTGCGGTATTTAAGTCAGCAAGAGTAAAATTCTCCATCAAGTTTTTTGCACCGTTACCAAGGACAGTGTTCCTTCTTTAGTTTTAGCACTTTTACCTTATTGAAAAAAAAAAATTAGTGTCGTTCTCATCCTTACCCACGTCATCACTCCCTTTCCACATCACTTCACCCACTCAGTTAGTGTCACTCATTTATGTTAGCTTAGTCACGTGACTTAACATGACGTTCAGTCAGTATTGACATGAACAAAACTAAAATAACTGATCATGTTTCACCACCGGTCCTCATGGACTGATGCTACCCTCCTTGTTCTTCACACCCGTCATGCATCAGACTATCAGAGGCCAACAGGAACAACTATGAGTTAAAACTGCACTATATCACAATGCTCCTTAAATTCTCCGAGATGGAATCTGAAAACGTTTACATGTTCATCAGTGATCAAGGAATTCTGCGCTATGCTGAAGATTCAACAGCTGAGCAATGATGCAGTCAATTTGCGATTCATTCCCTTTGCACTCAGGGATGGCTAATAAGTGGTTGTATAGCCTGGCCACCAACTCTATCATGACATGGGCAGAATTCATCGCGGTCTTTCTGAAGAAGTTCTTCCTCATGCACAAGACAGCAAGAATTCAAAGTGAGATAAATCAATTCTGTCAATGTGACAAAGAACCATTCTAGAGATACCTAAAAAGGTTTAAAGACCTTCTAGCACAATGTCTCCATCATGCCATCAACAAGTGGCATCTCTGTCAAATTATTTACGAGGGTGTAGATTATCGATCTAAAATCCTACTTGAATCTATGAGTCACGGGGACTTCATGATGATGACAGAAGACGATGCATGAAAATTTTTAGAAGAAATGGCAAAAAAGACCATGCAGTGAGAAGGATTTAACAAAAAATCATCAATAACTTCCACTTCAAGGGGCAGCGTCCACTCAATTGAAAACTCCATACTTGCTGAATCTAAGATGGCTGCTCTAATGAGAAGAATAGAGGCTTTTGAAGTCAAGAGGACTCCTTCGCAACTTGACCACATAAATCAGATTTTTGTACCAAGCTGTTTCAACTGACAGTCTCTAACTCATGTGCTGGAAGACTTCTCATTACTCCCTAATGCACTGGCGAGCAACTAAGACCATCTAAACGTTGCATATCAATGTCAAAAGAATGATCCCTTTGCCCCGACTTGCAATCCAGGGTGGAAGAATCATCCTAACTTCTCGTGGAACCAGAGGACATATCAGGTAGGCTCCTTAGCCAACGCTAATCAGGATAGTGGTTCGCAATTCCCAAGGCCTAACTATAATACCCTGAAAATATTTAACTTTTATTTTTGCATTAAATTTATGTTTGGATATGTGAATATACATATAGATGTATATGTAGATGATTCGATATGAGATTTGAAGTTTGGATGAGGATATATGTGTGCACGTGTATATATATGTACATGTGATGGGGGTTGGTTGAAGTGATGTGTGTATATGAGTATATGCATATTGCTTAGTGATTATGTGCATTGAAGCATTGACTAGTCGACTAGTTACCAAGGTAGTCGACTAGTGAAAAGACGAGTAGATGTGTATTTTGTGTTTGAATCCAGCCTAGACTAGTATATGGAACCAGTCAACTATTGGCTTTTGATAGAAACTCACAGAAATTGAGTAGTGTCAGACTAGTCGATTAGTGTTCCTTACCAGTCGACTAATAGATGTCAACTGTTACAGACTAGTCAACTAATCTTCATACTAGTCAACTAATCACCCTTAACAAAAACTTGTCATTGTCAGACTAGTCGACTAATCATTTCTTCTAGTTGACTAACTGAATTGACTTAACCATTATTAGTCGACTAATGATCTCAGCAGTCAGCTAATATGGGAGGCAGAGCTGTGTTCTGATTGGACCTCAACTCTATCCTTTGTCTACCCTATATATAAGTTGGTTTGGGAATATTTTTTGAATGATTTTCATTTCTAAACACCAGCACACCTTCCCCTCCAGAGCTTAACTAGAAACCTAAAGAGAATAGCTAGAGGAGCTAGAGAAGGAGATTAAAAAGGAGTTTCAGTTTTCTTCCCTTTGGTGAGAAGACCAGCTAGGAGGACCCTCCCATCAACACCCCCAACCTCTTAATCATCTTCTTCTTAGTTGATGAAGGCAAGTCTTCCTCTGTTGGTTGCCTTCTTACAATGGTTTTGATGGTTAGAATTTTCACCAATGATAGAACCTCGACTTGTATGTGATTTTCATGCTTTGATTTTGCTAGGATTAATGTATATGAATTCTTTGAGTTGCAATATATCTTCATGCTAATATAGAATGAAATGGGCCCATAAAATGATACTTTTATGAGATTTAAAAATAAGATGAAACTTTTATGTTTAAAGTATGTTTTGTTTTGATTGAAATTAATATATGTTGAACCATGCGTTTGAAAGGTTATGTGATTTGAGATCATGAATTACATATGATGATAGTTGTATCTTTCATTTACATTTCCATTCATAGGAGAGAGAGAGAGAGAGCGTGAATGAGGCCATTCATAGGAGAGAGAACGTGAATAAGAAAGAGAGAGAACGTGAATGGGGCCATTCATAGGAGAGGAGAACGCGGACGATTATATTCTTGGGGGAGAGAGAACGTGAATGATGTTAAATGTTATTCGATGAGTTTAGCGTATAATGTACCATTTGAGATCAGTCGAGTATCATGTACCATGTCGTACATGTTTATACTTGTTTATTATTCCATCGTCATGCTTATATTTATCATGTTTTCTATCATGTTATATATTCCTCTATATATATGTGTGGACCTTGTTTAGTTGCCTCCTCGACCTAGTACTAAGTCAACCATAGGATCATGGTCGAGAAATAACCCATTTGAGGTAGACTTGTTGGCGTTCTAGCACCTGTGGATTATAACATTTCAGGAGATTCGCAGCTTGTCCGAAGAGGCACTAAGTGACGGGGACTCGGAGTAGTCGCCATTACATCTTGTAGGTAGATAGAGTGCTCCATTGTAGGGTTACTCCTTTTTGTGTACATATATCCATTTTGGTATTGTATATGGTGATACTTTACCTTGAGACTGAGAGTGTCTGAATCGATGTTGTATACATTTCAGACTTAGTTTGAGTTTCTTTTTTATGAGACTCATTATATATATATGTCATGTATTTCTCTCCCCATGTCAGGTTTCTACCCTTGTTAGTTCATTTCCTGCTTTATATTCTTACTTGCCTGGGTGATGTATCATATTTAACGGCTATAAAGTTTCCTCCCATACTGTAGTTGGTGTGTGAAAATTAGGAGTGTTACAAGTTAGCATCAGAGCTCTAGGTTCAAGTGTATTAGAGGTCTAAACCTGTGTTCGGGTATGGAGAAAGTCTAGAGTTTCTTAGGATTCAATTTTTGGATGCCATAGAAAATATTACCTTGAGAGAGGACGAATACGTAGGGTCCTATCTATTGAAGTTTTTCTTTTTGTGGTCTTTGACCCACTTTTCTACACGATCTCAGATGTCTGGACGTGGTAGGAAATGGACTACAAGGTTCTATACAGCTGATGATCAAGATGCAGAGAGGGGAATACACCCAGTATTTGATCAATCTTCTCGCACCGATAACGACGAGGATGGGAGCGATCAAGGACTTCTTGGCGAACAGAGGTCATCCGACTCCACCACCACCAGAGCCACCAGTTGTTGTACCAATCGGAAAGCAAGAGGGTTGGATGCGAATGATAAAGCGATTTCAAAAACTCCAAGCACCTGAATTTCATGGAGGATCCGATCCACTTGCAGCAAATAGGTGGAAGGAAGATATGGGGAACATACTAGATCTTATGGGTATGAAACCTATACAGAGACAGAAGTTGGCAGCTTTCAGTTTGAAGGGTTATGCCAGCAAGTTGTACAAGACAAAATTCTCGTCGGAGGAATGCCTTACCACTACTTAGGGAGATTTCATCAGAAGATTCGATTTGCATTTTATTTCTGCGGCAGTAAGGACCGGAAAGGAAGCAGAGTTACTTGCTTTGAAGTAGAGGGATATGACTGTGTCAGCAAATGAGGACAGGTTTATCAACTTGTCTCATTTTACTACAACATATTCCAGACGGAGGAATGAAGGCGCGGATGTTTGAAAGAGGACTCTAGCCTCAGTATAGGAGGTTTGTAGTCTCGCGGAGACTTCACACTCTGAGTGAAGTTGTGGATTCAGCGAGGGCACTAGAGTTGGAGAGTGCGGCTACGCAGAAGAGTTGCGAGACGACATCCAGGTCTGTAGCATCAGCGGAAGAGAAGGGAAAGGGCAAGAGGCCTTTCGTATCATTGGGACAGGGAGGACCTAGCGGACCAGGGAGTTCGATCACTTGTTACAACTCTGGACAACTGAGTCATATAGCAAGGGAATTGTTCCAGGCCTAGAGGAGGACATGGTAGGCACGGAGGGAGAGGCAATGGGCAAGGCCGTGGTCAGTTTCAGCTAGGATATCAGCAGCCTCAAAGGGGGCATCAATATCCACAACAACGTCCGCAGCAGCAGCAGTATCAGTAGCGACAGCAGCAGCCTCACCTACAACAACAGAGGATTTAGGTACCTGTGCCACCACCACGATTGGAGGGACAAATGCATGCACTGTATAAGCTACGACAGGATCTTGACACCAGATCGATTGCATCTGTACAATCAGTTCAATCGGCGCCATCTTAAGGTCAGATGTATGCTATCATTCCGAGGGACATGGGGCGAATGGAGCAGCGGTGGAAGGTACCTTCCTGAATTCCTTTCCAGCCAAGATATTGTTTGATTCTGGAGCATCTCATTCTTTCATATCTCAGACATTCATGCGTAAATTACACTTGGCCTCTGATACTTTGGACATTCATTTATCAGTAGCTACACCTTTAGGTGACTTCTCTATTCTAGAGTTTGTATGTAGGGGATGTGTTATCAGCCTAGACGATGTACAGTTTATGGTGGATGATGGATCTTATTTTCATGTCTGAGTTTGATGTGATTCTGGGTATGGATTGATTATCATTCTACCATGTGAAGATCGACTGTTTTACCAAGATGGTATGTTTGAGAATTCCTGATAAAGCCGAGTTGGTTGTAGCAACCTCACAGGGAATCCTTTAGCGGAAGCTTTTCTGGCCCATATAGAGGAGGTGTTGCAGCGGGATTAGAGTGATACTCTGAGAGAGACGAGTGCTCTCTGGATTTGAGGATATCTTTTAGGATATTCCTAGTTTACCTCCAGTGAGGGAGGTCGAGTTCTGCATAGAGTTGTAGCCTGGTACAGCACATATATCCCGTGCACCCTACGTATAGCACCTATTGAGATGAGGGAGCTACAGACATAACTCGAGAAGCTTACAGCTCGGGGCTTTATTCGTCAGAGTCATTCACCATGGGGAGCACCAGTCCTATTTGTGAAGAAGAAAGACGGTACTCTTCGCATGTGCATTGACTACAGGGAGTTGAACAAGGTCATGATTCAGAATCGATATCCATTACCGAGGATCGATGACTTGTTTGATCAGCTGCATGAAGCACAGTGGTTTTCGAAAATTGATCTTCGATCTGGTTATCATCAGCTACGAGTTAGGGAATTGATATTCTTAAAATAGCTTTCTTGACTTGTTATGGGCCCTTTGGATTCCTAGTCATGCCATTTAGGTTGACTAATGCTCCAGTCGTGTTCATGGATTTAATGAACCCGATTTTTCGTCCTTATCTGGACCAGTTTGTGATCGTCTTTATTAATGATATTCTTATCTATTCCTGTTCGGAAGCACAGCATGAGAAGCATCTTCGGCTTGCACTTCAGACGTTGAGAGTTCATCAATTGTATGCAGTTCAGTAAGTGCGAGTTTTGGCTTTCTGAAGTCAAATTTCTTAGGCATATAATTTCGAGGGATGGGATTGCGGTAGATCCATCCAAGGCAGAGGCAATATTAAATTGACAGTCACCGGCTACGTTTTAGAAATTAGAAGTTTCTTGGGGTTAGCCGGTAATTATCGGAAATTCATTCAGAACTTTTCCAAGATTGCTACCCCCATTGACCCATTTGACTAAGAAGGGAGTGCAGTTTATTTGGAGCATTCAGTGCCAAGAGGCGTTCGAGTTGTTGACCAAGTTGACTACTGCACCAGTTCTGATGATTCCGAGTAGCGATCAATGTTTTGTTGTCTACACCGATGCTTCTCTTTTGGGACTTGAAGGAATCTTGATGCAGACTCAGATAGTGATAGCTTATGCCTCACAGCAGTTGTAGATTCATGAGCAGAATAACCCTACCCATGACCTGGAGCTAGCAGCACACTTAAGGTGTGGAGACACTATTTTTATGGAGTACAATTTGAGCTATTTATTGACCATAAGAGTTTGAAATACTTGTTCTCTCAGAAGGAGTTGAACCAAAGGCAGCGGAGATGGATGGAGTTCATCAAGGACTATGAGTTCGCGCTTTAGTATCATCCAGGGAAGGCGAATATCGTAGCAGACACTTTGAGAAGGAAGTCTAGACGTCGACTTGCAGCATTGAGGTGTTCATTATATCAGGACTTGGTGACAGTCAATGAGTTTGATTTTAGTCTAGAGATCGGAGGGTGTATGGCATTCTTGGGGACACTTTTGGTCCAGTCTTCAAGGATTTCTAGAATTTTGGATGCTCAAACAGAGGACTCTTGGATTCAGCCATATAAGGGGGAGATTAATCAGGAGACAGATTCGGATTGGACTATAGGTGTAGATGGAGTTTGAGGATGAAGGGCGGGTTGGTTATTCCTGACATTCCTCAGTTGAAGGAGTTGATTGATGAGGCACACTTGCTAAGTACATGGTACATCCGGGCACCACGAAGATGTGCAAGGACTTAAAGAGGAACTTTTGGTGGAAGAATATGCGAAAAGATGTGGTAGAGTATGTCGCCAACTGTTTTACCTGTCAGTAAATGAAGGCAGAGCACAAAAAGCCAGCGAGTGAAAATAAGAGCAGATATCTATGAATTTTATTATGGGTTTACTAAGGACGAAGAAGCAATGACTCAATTTGAGTAATCATAGATAGACTCACGAAGTCAGCTCATTTCTTGCCAGTGAAGACCAACTACACGGTGAATATACTTGGGAAGATCTATATTCGAGATATTGTTAGACTTCACGACAGATCGAGGTTCATCTTTTACCTCAAGATTTTGGAAGACCTTACAGAAGGCTTTAGGCACTCAGTTGAATTTCAGCAGTGCTTATCACCCACAGACGGATGGTCAAACGGAGCGGGTGAATCGGGTATTAAAAGATATGTTGAGGGCTTGTGTTCTTGACTTTCAAGGTAGTTGGAGAAGCACTTATCACTTGTTGAGTTTACGTATAGTAACAGTTACCACTCTACGATTAGTATGGCTCCCTATGAGGCATTGTATGAGAGGCCTTATAAATCACTGGTTTGTTAGGCAGAGCCAGAGGACAGCTTATTGGACTTGGTCAGAAAGACGACGGAGAAGATAGCAGTGATTCAAAACCATATCCTTGCGGTGCAGAGCAGGCAGAAGAGCTACGCAGACAAGAGGCGAAGACCTTTGGAGTTTAAGGTTGGAGACTTCGTGATGCTGAAGGTTTCACCAATGAAAGGCGTCAAGCGTTTCGGAAAGAAGGGAAAGCTTGCACCAAGGTATATTAGACCTTTCATGATCAATTGGAAGAGTTGGAGTTGTATCGTATCGATTGGAGCTATCGGATATATTAACAGATGTTCATGATGCATTTTATGTGTCGATGCTGAGGAAGCATTTACGAGATGAGAAGCAGCAACGGGTGATGAGTTTATCAGAATTGCAACTACAACCAGACATCACCACCGAAAAGACTCCAGTATGCATTTTAGCCAAAGAGAAAAAGAGATTGAGAAATATATTGATTCCTTTGGTTAAAGTTCAGTGGAATTGACGCGGCATAGAAGCATCTTAGGAGCGCGAGGAGGATATGCACAGAGATTACCCACAGTTGTTTAAAGACGAGACATAACATTTTAACTTCTATTTTTAAATATCTAAGTAGTCTCTGAAGTTATATGAACTCAATTTGTTTGTATTTAGTCGTTGATAACACGAAACACGTGGTATATACATGAGAATTTTCTTATTTGGATTATTTCGCTCGACATACCAGTTTTATGTTATTGACTACTAAACATAAACATACGTGGAATTTCATGGACGAAATTTTTAATTTGGTGGGGTGAATGTAACATCCTGAAAATATTTAACTTTTATTTTCGCGTTTGTTTTGATATGTGGATATGCATATAGTTGTATATGTATATAATTCGATATGAGATTTGATGTTCAGATGAAGATATATGTGTGCACGTGTGTGTGTATATATCAGAAATATGTATATCAGCCGACAGCTGAGAGAGACAGCTGAGAGTCTCTCTCAACCTGCGGTAACGTGACACATTATTTGTCACACCAATAAGTTGCGGCCTGCTTATTGAAATAAGTTAAATTACTAAATATCCCTCGGTTAAAGGTACTTTTTCCGCTATTGTTTATTATTATTTTCCCCCTATTTCTTTTACCGCTCGTTGTTAGATTTAGGTTTTCCTTTTCCTGTCATAAAGTTGTTTCTGAAAATAGCGATTTCCGGATTAGGTTTTTCTCCTTTATTATTTTAATGTCGACGTCGGAGCAGAACACTTCCCCTGCCAATTCTGGTCGCCGTCGTAAGCGATCTCTATCTCCTGATTTAAATATAGATCATATATCATCTGATTCAACTTCCTCTCAGAATATTAAAAGTATTGAAGGGTTGAAATCTTTGCATGCTGATCAAGAGGTTTTTATTTTATCATTTTTCCCGCAATTTCTTATATGTAAAAGATTTTGTGTAGCGTATATGAAACTGTGACCTAGATTTCATTTTACAGAACATTATAATCACTTTTACTAAAGTCTTTTTTTCAGAAACAATTTCACTGTTTTGTTAAATGCAATCTCAGTTGCACCTATTTAATTTAATACACTAAATTTTAAGAATTGCTACCACTAATTTAATGTACTAAATTTTAAGAATTGTGACCGTATTAAAAACATTTTTTTCAGTTGTCAAAGCTAGCTTTATAACTGCGACCTTAGTCACAGTCCTATTTTTTATAGTTCTGACACCTGTCCAGGTCAATTATATCTATCTTATACACTAAATTTTAAGAATTGTGACTTAATGTCGCAGTATATACTAATGAGAGAGTTTCACAGTTATTATTCACGTTTTTAAAAACCTGGCCATATGGAGAACTGCGACTACGGTCGCAGTCTTTTATTCAGAAGTTACAGATTTCTTTACATCTGTGACCTTGGTCGCAGTTTTAGTTATTATAGTTCAGATGTGTGATTTTCAATTATTTGTTTTTATTTAGTTTAACAATTTATTTTGTAGGATCTGAATTCACATGGAGAAATGTCTGGAAGCTCATTTATTTTTTTAGGGAAACAGTTTTTTACGGATGATGAAGCATACAACTTCTATAATTCTTATGCAAGGAACAGATGTTTTGGCGTGAGAAGAAAAGGAATAGAAAAGTCACGGAGGCCTCCTCATGAAGTTATATACAGAAAATTTTGTTGCAACAAGGAGGGTGTGAAAAAATTGTGTGACAAATGACAAGATGAGCTTACAGTCAACCGTCGAATCGACACTAGAGTAGTGTATCCTGCTGAGATGCATGTGCGTCTTCATTTATTATTAAACTGAAGATTTTAGGTTATCACCAAGTTTATTGATTCTCATTCACATGAATTATCAAGCCCGAATAAGGTCTATCACTATTACTCTCACCAGACACATCGATTAAAGATTAGCAAAAGCATTATAGCAATTTAGTTGATGTAGGAATTCGCCCTTCAAATATTTTCCGTGTCATTAATGCAATGAACCACGGAGAAGGATGTGAAGAAGTAAGCCCGCAACAAGTTATTGATTTTACTCATCGTAGAAATGACATTGGCCATGAGTTTATTTCGATCATCAAATATTTTCAAGAAAAAACTGAGTCTGATCCAGATTTTTTTCTTTGCAAGTGAAGTTAATAATGCGGGCACACTTAAAATCATTTTTTGAGCTGATGGAAGAGCAATTTCCTCGTATCTGAGTTTTTGTGATGTGATTGTTTTGACACAACATACAGGACTAATCACTTAACCTGCCATTTGCGCCATTTATTGGAGTGAATCATCATCGGCAGTCAATTTTGCTTGGCTGTGCATTACTTGCGGATGAGCAGAGGGATACTTTTGTGTAGCTATTCAATAAATGGCTCAAATGCATGCACGGAGTTGCACCAAAGGTGATTATTACTGATCAGGATGCCCAGATCGGTGATGCCATCAAGATGATTTTTCCAACTACTGGCACCGGTACTGTTTTTCGCATGTACAGAAACATATTGCCAAGCAACAAATCCCAATGACGAACAAGTATGGGGAAGATTTTGTCTCTAATTTCCATCTTTGGTACACCTCCCGTGATATAAGCACATGCGAGGAACGATGGAGATTGATGAATGAAAAAATATATTTAGAAGAAGAAGAAGACAGTTGGTTGTTGAAGATGTACAGATTGCGTGGACACTGGGTTAATGCATATCTTAAGAATATTTTCTATGTTGGAATAACAACCAGTCAGAGGTCTGAGAGTATTAATTCCTTCTTTAATGGTTTTGTGAATGCAAACACGAAACTAGTTGAATTTGTCCACCAATATGATAAAGTTGTCGCTACCCGTCGTAGTTCTGAATCTCAACAAGACTTTCAGAGTTTGAATTTTTGCCCAATTGTACATCGAATTCATATGAGATACAAGTTTTAAAGTTATATACCCCGAAGATTTTTCAGTTGTTCCAAAAGGAATGGGCAGTTGTAATGACACGCTTTTCAGAAGAGTTGGGACACGATGGACCCGAAGCAAAATATTTGGTTAGTGAATTTTCAAAATTAAAAGACAAATGGAAAAGGTCAGTTATAAGAATTCTGACGAACTTGATGTGTCTTGTAGTTGCTCATTATTCGAAACAGAAGGTATCATTTGTAGATATATTATGTACATTTTGTGGCGCAATCACGCTACACATATACCAGAATCTTATATACTACAGAGATGGAGGTTGGATGCGTGTTACAAAAATGTTGCAATTGAAAATGGCATTAGGCCTTTTCCCATTCAAGGCACTCGAGGGACGGCTAGACTGTGAACACTTCGTTCCAAATTTAATGCAATTCTTGAAATGGTGGTCGATTCTGATATTCATCTTTCAAAGTTGGATGTTGTTTTGGAAAGATTTGCTGAAGAAACCAGTAATGAATACAAAGCCAGGTCAGTAAATTATTAATCATCACAGTCTAAATCAAATATTGGTTCCAATGGATCCGTCGTTGTTCTGCGGGATGGTGAAGAATTGACTATACGCGATCCAATTAGTCCTGTACCAACCAAGGGGAGGCCTAGAGGTGCATCCAGGCTTAAGTCTGGTTTTGAAGATTCTTTATCACAGAAGGAAGTGAAGCATTGAAAGTGTGAAAACTGTCGACAGCTTGGCCATTACATGACTGGTTGTCCATTATTAGTATGAAATTAAACCTGTTATATAATTTAATTTAAAGTTTGATGTTTCAAATTCATACCTTTCCTTTTTAATTGCAGAGGAAGTAATTTCATGTTGCGGCTACCTAGAACGAATAAAGTTTTCATTTTACATCTTCAGTCATCAACTGAGACCATGGTCGCATTGTTAAAGAAAGAGTCATTTCATGTACTGCGACCTGGGTCGCAGTATAATCACTTGGTCGCAGTATAATCAATTTTTTTGTTCCTTTTCAATTGTTTCTCATCTACTGTTCTTTTGTAAGCTGTTGTACTTGAAAATTTCACTGCGATAATGTTGGCTTATATGTTTTACTTTTTAGTTCATTGAACATAGACTACGATCAGCATCACAGATCATATTTGACTATATTTGACAGCAACCTTGATCGCAATTATAAAATTTATAATGAGAAGTGTATTTTCATAACTGCGACCAGAGTCGCAGTTTATCTTTCATGGAAAAATTATTGTTGCTTCTCAAGCGTCCCCCCTCTCTTGTTATTATAATAACATTTGAATACAGTTGAAATATTACTTTAAAAATCCACTGCGATAATTTTGGCGTATATGTTGTGTTTTAGTTCACTAGAGTGCGACCAGGGTCGCAGTTCATATTTAACTATATTTGACATCGAATCTGTCGCAGTCTAAAGCAGTTACAGAATAACAAGTGTATTTTAATAATTGCGACCAGAGTCGCAGTTTAAATTCCATGGGAAAGTTAGATTGTTTTCTCAAGTTCTGAATGAAATATTACATTAAATTTTTTAATTATGTTACCAGTTTAACATGCTGAGATGTGGTATAATTAAATTATATATTGTGAAAATTAGACCTTTTCAATTTTACACTGTGACCTTGGTCGCAGTTTAGATTATAATTTTAAATTGCCCATTTATTTATCTCCGGTCGCTGATATAATTTTTTTTGTTACTGCGACAATAGTAGTAGTGTATCCCGTTTTATTTAATTTTTAACATTTTCTGACTTAAACATTGGATCACATTGTTGACATGTAAGTTCAACATAGCCCATTAAAATTTTTCACCGTAGTTCCATGTTCCAACAAGCATAAGAATAAAATTAGTGAAAAAGTGTCACCATTAAAACTAACATTAAAAAAAAAACATTTATAGTTAACACAATTAACATTACAAAAAGGCTAAAATATTTATAAAAAACAAAATACATATTTAAAAGTACTAATCTAGTCGTCCTCGTCATCACCATCATAATCAGATTCGTCATCCATATTATGACTGTGTTCGTCTTCCATATCGCTTTCCTCCTCTTCCTCCTCATTACCGCCACTCTCCTCTTCGCTTTCTTCCTCTTCATAGCATTATTTCAGTTCATCAATGAACTCTCAGAACGGGTCGTCTGTATCAAGCTCATCCTCTGACCCATAGCGAGGGAACGAATAGAACTATACATCCAATCATCATTAGATGATTGGCTTCTTTCTGGTGAAGATGGTGGAGAAGACATTTTTGAATCTTTTTCTGAAGAATTTCGAAACGAATTTCAGAAATGTAATTTAGTCTGTTTGTTATCCTCTAATGGACACCCTTTATATATAAATAATTCAGGAATTCCAAAAGGTTTATGCTCTCAAACGACGTGAACATGGGTAAATTTATTATCTGACTTTTTTTAAAAAGTGTATACTTCTAGGTGACTGTTCAGTTTTCGAAAACAGGTAAAAAGTTAATATATTTTGACATGCAGTTACTTTTTATTTTGAATACGGCATTATTTTAGTTTTTTACAGTAGAAAAAAAAAGAGAGAATCATGTTTACTTTTCATTAAATTAATTATTTTAATAAAATTTAAAACATATATCTTTATGTATATAAAAACTTTGCAGTTCCGAAATGGGCAATGCGACCATGGTCGCAGTGCGATCTGAAATATGATTCATTAACTGTGACCGCGATCGCTGTCTCAATTACATTAATAGAATGCTAATAGATAGATACATTTTTTACAGACAAATTTATGCAGACTGCGACCATTGTCGCATTATAAGCAGTCGAAACAACTTCCCTAATTATGACTGTGACTTTTATCGCAGTACAAATTCTGACTCATTATTTGTTTTTAATATCACTGCGACCTAAGTAACATGCACTATGTTACATCTATAGAATGGAAATAAGAAAATCTCAGTGTATAACAAATAAATAAAAATGTATACAAATTACATTAATAAAGCCAACACACTTGCTTTATAAATAGGATACATTTATAATAAAAAAATGATGTATATGAATAAATTAACAATATTATAATTAAAAAATTAAGTCAATTTTCAATCTTCAAATATCATCCTTCTTATAAATTTTGTTTCTTCATCCCAACTTTTTTCTTTGTCTGTGAGTAACATGTATGCAAGCTCGCTTCTTAGTCTCTATACAGTGGCCGCCGTCACAGTATCAACTGTTGATGGAGTACCAAATGCTACACTTTCAATGTACTTGCATACATATACAGCGCAATCAACACTAAAAATTATACAGGAAAATCATTACATGAGATTAGATTATTGTACTCAAAATAAGCAGAAAATATATTAGGTAAAGTCACAAGAAAAAAAGACCTGTTTGCTTATGGGGACATCTTGCGTATTTATATATGTTTTTTTCATCCGTTTATTGAAATCAATTTCAAAATTTTGTAATAACCTTTCTTTTTTCAAATAGAAAAAAATATTAATATTAATCAAATTAAATGCAAATATTCAGTAATTGTAAGATTAAAATCAACTCGTCATTGTTCTTGCATCTGTTTGATAAAACTTTAATATATTACTTGATTTTTTCACTGGGGCCAAAGAGTTGTAAAAATCCACTTTTGTGTTTGGCAATCAAATACCAATAAGGTTCAGTGAAATCCAGCTTTCTTGGCACTGTGATTGTGATTGATCTGGAAGAACATATACTGCACATCACTTTCTAGTTTTTCAACAACTGATTGATGAAATAATCTTCCAGATCTCTATTTTTAGATACAACACCGTGTTGTAAAAACCAAAATAAATTCAAACATTTTTATATTTAATAATTAAATGCAATCAAAATATCAAAAACGACATGTAAAATAAATCTTATATTTTTATTGCTAATTTGGTAGTAGTTTGAATGATTCTGCCTAAAAAATATGACTACGACCAAGGTCGCATTGTGGTTATTGTTAATTATATTTTTGGCTGCGACCTAGATCGCATTCATCAGTATTCAAGAGTAATTTTTAAGGTTTACTTAGCAACTGTGATTGCGACCAAGGTCGCAACCGGCATTATTCAGCTTCTTTTTAAGATTACTTAACTAGCCAGTTGCGACCAAGGTCGCAACTGGCAATATTCAACTTATTTTTTAAGATTACTTAGCAACTGCGACTGCGATCAAGGTCGCAGACAAATCATTATGCCTTATCAGCAGCAAAAGTGACTAGTAGAATTTTTAACTATTAAAATCGGAAAGTACTACATTAATTAAAAAATTGATGTTTTAAGTAACTATAAAGGAGAAAATATCGCTTCGAAAGAATATATTTTTTAATCCTCCTCTCTTCTCTAAATGCTTCATGTAGAAATGAATTATATTAGCATCTAAATCTCTACTGAATATCAGGTCCTCAATGTCATTTTTTGCAGCCATTATTCCGTTGTCAGGATCCTGATATGTAGTAAAACTGCAAGAAAAATAAAAAAAGTTAATAATTAGATTAGATTGTTCTAATATAAATATCTTATATTTTTGATGTAATTTTAAATAAAATGAATTAATTTACTCAGAGGAAGTTTTGTCCAAGAAATTTTTGATGAGAGCTTGCTGATGTAGATGCAGAATTTTGTATGCAGTAGTTTCAGTCAATTCCCTGATTTTTGGCTAAGTGTCTGAAATCCGTTTGTTGCCGAAACCAGTGACATAAGTCTGAGCCGCAGGCTGTGAAAGAGGATCTTCATTAATTTTCTTTTTTGTTTTGGATAAATGAAGTCGGAGTCATCGTGATCTCTTTCAGTGCACTTGCGTTCTTTAACTCCCCTTTCGATCGTTCCTTTAGAGTAATCCAAAACATTTCTTTTTAACGCTTGCTTCTGAGCAGGAGTTTGTTCTTGATTTTTTTCATCAGAAGCTTTGCCTTTATGGATTTCAAGTATCTGTTGAGTTAAATTTAAAGAAAAAGTGAGAAAATCTGCCCCAGCAATTCTTACTTCAAATTCAGATCGCTTGAAATCCTCCTCTTCCTTTTTCCTCTGCTTCTCCATCTGCTCCCTCATCTTTTTTTACTTATTGTCCTTTTAAAATTCTCTTTTGCCCTGCTTCTTTCATTCTCTTCTTCTGCATCTCCTCTTCCTCTTCCTCCTCTCTTCTTTCATCCTCTTCTTCTCCTTCTCCTCCTGCTCTTTCCTCCTCTTCTAGAATTTTATAATTTTTCTCCTCCTCTTCCTGCAACTGCCTCTTCTTCTCCTTCTTCTCCTGCTCCCCCACTTCCCTCCTCCTCTTCTCCTTCTTCAGCTCCTCCCTCTCCTTTTCCTCCTCTCCTCCTCCTTCGCAGCAGTAGCTGCTCTCAACAGCTCTTCTTTTTCTTCCTTCACTTTTAATTTCTTTTGCTCCTTATTAAGTTTTCTTCTCTCTTCTCTCTCTTCTTTTTTTTTTCTTTAATTCAGCTTTGCGAGCTTTTTTATCTTCCATTTTTTCAATTTTTCCTTCTAGATCATAAACATATGCTCTCAAGAACTCATTTTTCATCTTCAAAGTTTCTATTTCTTCAGCTTGTTCATCCCTTGGTGCTGGCAAATAACCTGCAATAGTTGGTTCTTGTTCACGCGTTGGTTCATCAATTATTTCGACAGGTTCTGGTTCTGTTTCCGCCGGGATGTTAGCTTCAATATTTACTTCTTCTTCATCATCTTCATCTTCTTCCTCAACAGGAAGATCAATCAAATTTTTTCATCATTTGAAATGTTGGCCATTCGACAAAAAATCTGAAAAAAATATAAACTGCGATCTTAGACAAATCTTATAATTATATCGCAGATGAATGAAACTTTTACTAGCATAGCTATCAAGTAAACTACGATCTTGGTCGCAGTCATAAACATTAAATCAGACAAGTAAATCCGTGTTGCAACAGTAATCGCAGTACAAATTAATGAAATAAATATAACTGCGACCAAGGTCGCAATTTATTTATAACGAGCTATCAAGGAACTGCGACCATTGTCGCACACCGTTGAACTTTAATCAAAGGAATGTGACAATAGTCGCACTCCATAAACATTAAATCTATACTGTGACCGTAATCGCGGTATTTAGATCAACTTTAATCAAAGGAACGCGACAATGGTCGCACTCCATAAACATTAAATCAGACAAGTAAATCTATACTGCGACCGTAATCGCGATATTTATATCAACTTTAATCAAAGGAACGCGACAATGGTCGCACTCCATTAAAATGTATAAAATTATAATGAACAGTATTTGGTCGCTAACTATTAAAAACTTACCATATCTGTGTCAACATCATTTAGATCAATTTCAGCCAGAGCTCTGCTAATATTTTGGAGGTCCCATCTTACTGCCCGTGGGGTTTTGTCCTTCAAATCAGACCTCGGCTCAAAAATAACAGCCCTTTCACAGAGCCAATACTGCAAAATATATTATTACATTAGTTTACATAGACATTGTCAATATATAAGCAAATTTCAACAATGTTTGCCAACTATGATATTCATACTTACAATAATTTGCACGGAGCATCCTTGCAGCTCAAATGTGGTGTGCCTGAAGATGTTCATTGACTCAATCAGGAATTGTGAGACAGCTTTAGCCCAGCATATGATCTTCATCAGCTGTATATTGCCAATTTGTTCCACAATATACCACGGCACCGTGCATTTACTGTCAGAAAAGAATAGAATGACCGATATATATAGGATGATGATTGTTGTAAAGTTTTGAGCTGCAAGTCTTTGTCTGTCTCTTATAATTTTATTTAAAGTCACTTACTACTTAAGCTGTTCATCCTTGGTCACATCTAATTCAGTCCTCCTTCTTTTCTTGACCAGAAGATCATTCAAAGCTTCTTCAATTGATATTTTCGTGATCTTCTTTATATTAGAGAAATAATATTTTATAACCCCCTTTCCTTCATTGTACAGGTCTTATTCATAATAAAATCGGCCCTATTAATAGGTAGACCAAAAGTAAGGGCAACATCTTCTACTGTTAACTCAATTTGTTTGCCCCAATTAGAAAGGTCATTGTATCCCTATCATACTGGTCTACAATTTTCAGTACACTAATGTTTGATTTTAGGCCTTTTTCAGCACCAAATTCCTCATTGTAGGACATGAAAATTGGGCCAAACGGTGTCTCCTTCATCGCATCTACAAAATCGGCCTAAATGTACTTTTTGAATTTTCTTATAAATTCGCACATAGGTTTTAGGCTCGATCTCATAGGATGAACCTTCAGTTCTTTCTTACCTATAGATGCAGAAACATTAAAAACATTAGTATAAAATACCAGGTCGCAGTACATTTAAATATAATTTGAAAAGAAAAAAACTGCGATCTCGGTCGCAACAGTCTTTAATAAACAATAATACACTCCGACCAAGGTCACTGATATATTACACTACGACTGCGATCGCAATTTTCTAATTAAACCAAATAATTTGCCAATGATATCTTTTGTTTTTTCATACAGCGATCAGGGTCGCAGTGTCCAATCAAGCTAATTTAGTAGAATATAACACAATGCGACCATGGTCGCACTGCAATTTTCCATTTAACCCAAATAATTTATAATGCATGGGCCTTTGTATCATCATACTGCGACCAGGGTCGCAATATTCAATCAAGTTAACTTAGTTTAACAGATGCGACCATACCCCCAAAAAAGAGAAAACGAACTGTAACACTGTGACATCAGTCGCAGAGTTTTAGGGGAAAAACCTTAAAAACGGACATGAATAATTTTTAAAATAAATAATTTTTAAAAGGCTGCGACCAAGATCGCATAAACCTAAGACGCTAATTCCGATAAATGCGACCCAAGTCGACATAAAAGGGAATTGAAAAAAAAACTTTTGACCTTGGTCGCTGTGTTAAAAAATTAAAAAAATCTCTAAAATAAAACTTTTTTTAACTATAAACTTGATTTAAAGTTTCAGTGTAAAAAAAGTTTTAAACCGCATAGATATACTTATTTTTTATGCTTACCTCTTTAAATCATAAAAAGCGAATCTCTCTCTTATTTGGGACCATGGTCGCAAGTTTTCAAAAATATTTAACTTTTTTTAAAACCAAGAATCTTGAAATTTTAAAAAAATCAAAAAAAAATTCGTGTCAAAATACAGTTCATCAGACACTTTTAATTTAAGTTAAAATAGGAATATTTCTGAAAAAAGTAAAAAAGGAATCAAAACTGAAAAAAATATAGCTATTAAAATTTACAAACCCTAAAAAAAATTCTGGGTTTTCCCATTACTTTTTCCGCGGATGATTTCTTTGGCACCATCTTTAGCAGATATTTTTTAAAAAACTAATTTTTGAACGAAAATGATCGGAAAATTAGGAAACAATAGCACTAATTTTTCGGATTGATCAACTAATAATTTCAGATCAGTAAATTTTTTTGAAAGGAAAGGTTTTACATACAGTAAAAATTTGTGAGGGAGGGTATTTTCGTCAAAGCGATTATTGAAGTGACTGAAACTAACTTGAACGAGAATTTTTTTGGTTTTTGTCCGCCAAAATTAATGTCAAATTCGTGACTATTATGTTGCCACGTCCCGCCGGCTGAGAAACTCTCTCAGCTGTCAGCTGAGGTACAGTAACCCCTATATATATACACACACACACATGTGACGGGAGTTGGTTGAAATGATGTGTGTATATGAGTATATGCATTTTGCTTAGTGATTGTGTGCATTGATGCATTGACTAGTCACTAATTACCAGGGTAGTCGACTAGTAAGAAGATCAAAAGATGTGTATTTTGTATTTGAACCTAGCCTAGTCGACTAATATATGAGACCAGTTGACTACTGGCTATTGACAGAAATTCACAGAAACTGAGTAGTTCAGACTAGTCGACTAGTATTCCTTATCAGTTGACTAATAGATAATAGATGTCAATTGTTGTAGACTAGTCGACTAATCTTCATATTAGTCGTCTAATGACCCTTAATAGAAACATGTCACTGTCAGACTAGTCGACTAATAATTTCTTTTAGTCGACTAATTGAATCGACTTAACCATTATTAGTCGACTAATGATTTCAGTAGTCGACTAATCTAAGCGGCAGTGCTGTGCTCTGATTGGACCTCAACTTTGTCCTGGTCTACCCTATATATAAGTTGGTTTGAAAATATTTTCTGAATAATTTTCATTTCTAAACACCATCCCACCTTCCCCTTCAAAGCTTAACTAAAAACCTAGAGAGAGAATAGCTAGAGAGGAGCTAGAGAAGGAGATTGAAGAGGAGCTTGAGTTTTTTCCCCTTTGGTGAGAAGACTGGCAAGGAGGACCTTCCCATTAACAGCCCCAACCTCTGGATCTTCTTGGTTGACAAAGGCAAGTCTTCCTCTCTTGGTTGCCTTCTCACTATAGTTTGATGGTTAGAATTTTCACCAAGGATAGAACCTTGACTTATATGTGATTTTCATGCTTTGATTTTGCTAGGATTAATATATATGAATCCTTTGAGTTGTAGTATATCCTCATGCTAATATAGAATGAAATAAACCCAAAAAATGATTTTTTAAGAGATCTAAAAATAAGATGAAACTTTTATGTTTAAAGCATGTTTTGCTTTGATTGAAATTAATATATGTTGAACCATGTGTTTGAATGGTTATGTGATTTGAGATCATGAATTGTATATGATGATAGTTGTATCTTTCATTTATGTTTCCATTCATAGGGGAGGGAGAACGTGAACGAGGCCATTCATAGGGGAGGGAGAACGTGAACGAGGCCGTTCATAGGAGAGGGAGAACGTGAATGAGGGTGTTCGTAGGAGAGGGAGAACGCAAATGATTACATTCATAAAAGCGGGAGAAGGTGAATGATGTTAAAACGTTATTTAATGAGTTTAGCGTATAATGTACCATTTGAGATCGGCCGGGTATCATGGACCGTGCTGTGCATGTTTATACTTGTTTATTATTCTATCATCATGCTTATGTTTATCATGCTTTCTATTATGTTATATATTCCTCTATATATATGTGTGTGTGAACCTCGTTTAGTTGCCTCATCAACCTAGTACTGAGTCAACTTTAGGATCATGATCGGGAGGTAACCATTTGAGGCAGACTTGTTGGCATTCTAATGCCTGTGGATTATAACATTTCATGAGGTTTGCAGCTTGCCTGGAGAGACGCAGAGTGATGAGGACTCAGAGTAATCATCATTACATCTATAGGTAGATAGAGTCTCCAATGTAAAGTTACTCCTTTTGTGTATATGTATCCGTTTTGGTATTGTATATGGTGATACTTTACCTTGAGGCTGAGAATGCCTAAGTTGATGTTGTATATATTTCAGAGTTGATTTGAGTTTCTTTTTTATAAGACTTTCTATATATGTCAAGTATTTCTGTCTCATGTTGGGTTTCTACCCTTGTTGGTTCATTTCCTACTTTATATTCTTATTTGCCTGAGTGATGTATCATATTTTAACAGCTCTAAATTTTCCTCTCAGACTGTAGCTGGTGTGTGAAAATTAGGAGTGTTACACTAACGCAGGCACATTTCAGAATCCTCAAGCTTTTGTGAACCCATATGTCACTCCATCTTTTGCCAACCCACCAATTCCACCACCAAGGTTTGGCAATGAACAAGGAAAAAGACTCAGCATCCTGAAAAAGACATTCAATTCTTTTATGCAAACTGCAACACAAATGTTGAACGCCAATCACCAAGCTATAACTCGTCTTGAGTTATAAATGAGCGAAATGGAAACACAAGTTGGTGAGAGGGAGAAAGGAACATTCCCTAGTATAGTCGCCAACCCCAAGGATGTAGATCAACTCCTTCCAGTCCTGCTCAAGTCAACGCAATTCATACTTTGTGATCTGGAAAAGAAGTTGACAATCAAGTGGTGATGCCTGATCAAACCTATACGTCTCTTCCCACAAATGCCCCATCCTCTTCTAGCACAGACAAATTGGAAGAAAAAGAAGCTGAGCACGTCATCGAGCCTGTATATGAGCCACCAGCTCCATTTTCAAGCAGGCTCAGACCGAAAAAGCATTCTACTCGAGTGGAAAAAGCTCTTGAAATCTTTAAGAAGGTAAAGGCAAACATCCCACTTTTGGACGTAATTGAGCAGGTCTCTTCTTATGCAAAATTCTTAAAGACCTTTGCACAAAGAATAGAGCAACACAAGTCCCAAGAAAGTCTTTCTTGTGGCAAACATTTCTGAGATCCTATCCAATTTGATCCCTGTGAATTACAAAGATCGTGGCTGCCTAACAATCTCATGCACAAAAAGAAACACAGTTGTCAAATGAGCTTTACTGGATTTGGAAGCAAGCGTAAACCTGTTTCCCTATTTGGTGTACCAACAGTTAGAGTTACGAGAGCCAAAACCAACCAAGATCATACTTTAATTGACGGATAGGTCAATAAAAATTCCTAGGAGAGAGATTAAAGATGTTCTAATTAAGATTGGTGAATTCTTCTTTCTAGTGGACTTCATCTTTGACACTAAACCAATGACGAACCCTCCTGGCCAGATTCATGTGATCTTGGGTAGGCCATTCCTTGCGACTTCTAATGCTCCAATTAACTATCGTAACGGCCTAATGAAACTCACATTTGAAAATATGATCATTGATCTGAATATCTTCAACCTGGAAGAACAGGAAAGTGGTCCATCAACTGAACCCTTTGAAGTGAATATGATTCAAGGCCTATCAAGTGAATATTTCGAGGAGGATCAGATGGATACAGACGTTGGGTGCACTTACCAAAATTTTAAGGAGCTGTGTGAGGAAGAGATCAGGATGTTTGATGAAATGAACCAGCAGGTTAATCATGTGTCATCCCTGATTCAAGTAATGACAAATGACCATATCGACGAGTCCATGAATTTTGGCCTTAGTTACTGCGAGCAAAGCTTTGAAGAGATCTTTGAGGATGCGCTTACTCCTGGATGAATTGGATAGACACATTTCCTGTAGAATTTTTTGATAAAAGCTTTGAAGAGATATTTGACGATAAGCTCAGATTCATAGCTAATGATCATGCTTTCTCAAGTGAAAGTAGAGATGATATTAGGCTAATTGTTGATGCTAAGGGAGTGCATATTGGCTCGACTGGCTGAAGAAAAAGAGGACAATGAAGGGGAGTGTAAGGATCAAGTTTGAAGAAGTTTGTATGAAAATGATGAAAGGTCATATTTACAAGTCAAATCAATAAAGATGGCCCACTTTGAGAGTGGAAAGAGATCGAGAGGAGGAATCGACCTAGTTTTATCTAGGTACGGGGGGAAGACGTGAAGTTGTACATTTGTATACGTGTTTTATTTTTCTTTTTCTATGAGTCTTTGTATTGTTCCATTAGTTAGTTGAGTCAGTATAGTCTTTTTATAGTCTTTTATGTAACTTTTTCTCTAATCTATGTGCCAAGTTTATTGTAAGTGATACAGGAGATACGAGGATGCATACAAATACACACACATGGAGTGAGATTTTGGTTGTTTTTGCAGCTAGACTTCTTGATGCACTGTGAGTTCTTTTTGATTTTAGCATACTGCTGTATTTCATATGTTTCATCGTATATGCTTGAATTGCTTGGTTATCATGATCGCATGCACGTATTTGTGTGTATATTGTCTGCTATCATATCCATTTTATCACTGTATTTATTCGTGTGCACGAGGACATTGCACAATTTAGCAGTGGGGGAGATTCATGTTTGTTTCTAGGAGTCATTTTATTTTGTTTTTAGGGTCATTTTCTTTGTTTTCTATTTAGAAATCTTTTTCTTGAAAATTTAAAAAAAATTATTTAGGGGTCTTGAGTCTTGTTTTCTTTTTCTTTTTAGAAAATTTTGTAAAAAAAAAATTCTACAAATAGTTAGCTAATCTATAAGTTAATGAGGATCTATGAGTAGATTTAAAAGTGAAATAGAGATAAAAGAGTCTTGGAGTCTTAAATAAGGAGAATTTAAAAGCTGATAAATCATCTAAACTTTGTTTAAGTGATTATGTAGCTAACACTTACACTATTAGTTCAAAGGCTTGGGATATTGATTACAACTGAAATATTTCAAAAAAAATGAAATTAAAAAATGACAAAAACAATTAATTAAGTCTTATTTTGTGGCCTCAGTTGCTCGAGTAATTCAGTCCGTAGGGGTGTTTCTACACCTAATGCCTTTGGCCATTTGGCTTAAGAGTCATTGGCCCAAAGCTCGCTATATGGGTGGCTAAGAAAGCCTAATAGGATAGACAAACACAACTATTTTAATTATTAAGTAGATAGGTGTCTTGGCCTCGGGAAGCCTTGATATTTACGCGAAAGATAGTTAAAAGAGTTTTAAAAAATTAAATTACAAAAGAAGTATGAAAGTTGGAGTCATAATTCCTAAGTTAAGAACTATATCATGATCACAGAGTACCTAGGATTTGACACTTAGAAGAGGTGGTGTAAAGTTTATGATTCGAGCCTTTATTTTATAGACAATTTGATTTCTTGAATTGCGATTGATCTGAAAAATGAAACTCTTGAAAACTTAGGATCTTACGAGCTAGTTGACTTATGTAGATAAAAAAATATGTTTTCTTTTCTTAATTTTTTGTTATCCTTATTTACTTTTGTTTATTTCTTAATCTCTGTCTTTCTTGAATTTTATGGTTATATTCACTGCAAACTCTCACGAGACAACACTCGTCCTCTAAGGTAATCTAGAGGTTTAACGGCTTGTGACACATGCTAAGTGCAACCGTGATTCGTACGAAAGTGAGTTAGATTAGGTTAACTTAGTTTTTCTTTTTATTTGTTTTGCTCGAGGACTAGCAAAAGTTAGGTGTAGGGTATTGACTAGCACAGTTTTATATTATTTTTATACTCTTATTTATCTATCATTTGTATAAATAATACTACTCTGGTATTTTTAATGATTTTTACAGATAAAGTTGCTAGGAGGAGAAATAACATCAATTGCGCACTTCGGAGATATTAGATAGACCAAAAGGAGCTTCAATGTATAATAGAGGAGTTGACGTTGTCGGGAGTGACCCACTAGACTTGAAACACGCATTCAAGAAATTCACATTCAGTTCACTGTGTTTCGATGTCAGTAGGGGTCAAGATGCAATTTCACAAAGTCCATGGGGCCAAGAGTAATTTTCAGGCTGAAATTTCAAAGTGTAAATTAATATTTTTCTCTTCTCTGTAATTTTGTCAAGATGAGGGATTTATTTGTAAATATGCCAAAAATTGGCCTATAAAAGGCACTGTGTGGCCTAGGGTTTACCCTGGCTCTTTTTCAGCAACTTTTTTCCATTAAAAAAATATTCCTTATTCGGCGGTGCACTTTTCTCTGTTTTTGATTTTTCTACACCATTATTTGTCAATCATTGACGGTTTGTTTCTGTTCATCACGCACAAAAGAGAGTTGAAGCATCATTTTCTGCACAGCGTTCACTCGCCTCGGTAAGCGTGCAGATGCAAGCGGGGGAAAAAGGCGCCTGCTAGTGGGCACGTGGTTTGCGTCGTGTTTCGTAACAAGAGGCGCGGTCATTTTTGTCTCGCTCTATGTGCCCGAGACAACAAGAAACACAGTTTCGGTTGGGCGGCGCTGACACACGGGCTTGTCATTTTCTGCGTGCTTTTTGTCTCGCTCCGCATGTAGAGACAACAACGGCACGCAGTTTCAGGCTGGCGGTGGTCACATGGTAAGAAGGTAATTAATGTTTAATTAATTTAGTTAATTAGTTTAGTTAGTTATAAATTAATGTTTTATTAATTTATTTAAATTAATTTAGTTATTTAAAGACTTGTAATTAATTATCTAATTTAATTATGATTTATTTATTGGCTTATCTTGTTATTAATCATATCATGAGTAGCTAAATTTCCTGCAAGCATCTAAGGAAATGAACCCAAGCTAGATTTTTTGTGATCATATTTAGATCTCTCGTCTAGAGCTCCACGTACACATCAAATTATCTAAAACTATTAGAAGATTAATTTCTAAAATAACTAGAGATTTGACAGGTTATGTATTTTGAATTAATAATTCATGCTTAGATTTTTATTGCTTTTTCGTATTTCATTTAAATTAGTTAATCTTATTTCATTTTTGATGGATTCTGTAATGGAGATAATAATATGTGCTTAGATCGAACGTTTTAAAATTAGTTGTCTTTTAGAGATAGTGATTTGATGAGTCAAACAGTTTAGTAGAGAACCGAGATTGATCATAGAATGATAGTTTAGGGGATTCAACCCTAGGTGCTTGATTTCTTTAGATTGATACTTAATTCAAACATACATCCACTTTCAACTTTTCGATCAATTCGGCTAGATAGTGTATAGAACATAAAAATCACTTGTCCCTGAGGTTCGATCCTCAAGTGCCACAATCGATTGCCCATGCACTTGCGGTATTTAAGACAGCGACAGTAAAATTCTCCATCAAGAATTCGAGCTACTTTAGCTCTCATGAATACATCACCTGATCAACAACACATTCAGTACTAGTTTCATTACTTCATAGCTAGAATGGTCATGATATTTTCTATTGTTTACGATTAGTTAGCGGGGACCAAACCCTTGCTCACTTAGGGAAACAATCTGCGAAAAGCACAAATGATCAGGCATGGCATGGCCAGGCGTGGAGAAAAAACTGTATAAGGCTACTACGCCATATCAGAACTACTTAGGACATTTGATTCCAGGTGGTTTCACGAGGTCTTAATTTACAAATTTCAACTAACCTACGGATTATTTTTACATTTATTTTGAAAGTGCTGCCCAAGATTCAATTTATGATGATGACCAGAATAAGTTATCCTGATGGACCACGAGTCCCTTCCCCAGGAAGTCCTGAACTTAAAACTGCAAAAGAATTGCCGTAAGACTAGAAATGGTGGGGCATCCATGGAAAGTTTGTTGTGTGTATGGTTGGGCACCCGAGGCGACTTTCATAGGTAGCTGATCTCTACCATCTTATATACGATCTGTCTAGAAGCTCAACAGTGAAGATTGGAAAAATCCTAGACACTAAGGCTTAATCCTAGTCCGGTCGACCTCCATTGTTGATCAGTTGGTGCCATCCCACAAGTGCCCCAATAAGAGATTGGCCCCATGAACAGGACAAACTCCTAGAGGCCAGAGCCCCATTTGGGGAGATGACGGAGAAGTAAATAGAAGATTCTCAGATAAGACCATATAGCTTTTGGCAACTCACACTTGGGAGAGTGCCCGTCTTCCTTTCTTCATGAAGGAGCCACTTCCGAGCTTAAGCACCAGTACATGAGAAACACAAAGAAGTCCACAGAAGAAAATATAGATTTATTTAATGTATAGATCAAGTTTGCGGATTTCATTGTTATGTATATGCTAAAATGCAGATCCATTTAAGATTACTTTTCTAAATCGATTTTGGTTTTAGCTTGTCTATAGAATTATCTGTAGGCAAGCTTATCTGCTACACAGTTGAGAAGTCATCATGCATGAGTGAATGAATTTATCCATTACAGTGTCGAGAAGTCATGTAGATCAGTGAGTGAGAGTGTCAGCAACAGGGTTCAAGTGGTTAGATGGGTTCTACTCAGGTTGATGGGCAAGATAAACAGGTAGGGCCAGATAATTGAGCCAGCATTATGGTTGTCCGCATCTAAGCGTCCCCAGACAAATAAAGGCCTGCTTAAGCCCTAGGCAATGCGACCCAGGGCTCAAGCCACCTGAGGAAAAAGAACCCACCTAAGCTGTTCCTAAAACACTGCTCACGTTTGCAGGTAAAATTATGTATGAGAGAACCTTTTGAACATAAAGATGGATGATATTGATGGTACAATAATTACGACATAAACAGTTCAAAAGTATGTTTGAGGAGATATTCTACAAAATGCAAGTAAAAAGAGGGATTCAGCAAGTGCAACACACAGTACTTACCATTGTATGACCTTCAGGCTTAGTAAATGAACCATCAAAAACATCCTGAACTGACTTTGGAGATGCATTTTTATTGGGATACAAAAACCAAACCATGTTTTCCCCTGAAGACAACAGAATATTACCAATTATACTCAAGTATCACTAATTGGAAAAATTCAGAACATGTCAAAGCAAAAGTAAAATAGAACTGAACTTGAAAATGCAACAGAGTTTGAACAAATTTCACAAAAAGAACCTCAAATTGCTGGCAAGTTATTACTGAATTAATGGAATGTAGATGTAAATTTCTGAAGGATGAGGCAGGTTTAGGAACTCACGCAAAACGTAATATTCCATTACACTTGCAAGTCTGCAAGTAAATGCTAAAATTACGAATAGTAAACCTCACTTGTGAGACATATGGGTGATTTCACATATCAAAACTCTACAGATAATGATGACAAAGAAGGTAAAGGTAGCATGTCATGCAACACTGGAAAACTCGTTTAATTCTATTCCGCCCCTAGGGTCTATTTAGGCAGGTTCAGCAACTTTGACAGTGTTCATGGTTTCCCTTAAAGAACATCAATGTTAAACAAATGAATTTTTTTAAATATCATTGGGAGGGTATCATGGTTCACAGTCGCGGTCTCGGCTGCCGACTCGGCGGGCACTGAGACGGATCGGTCTCGGCGACTCGGATCGGTCTCGGGCGATACGCGCAAAACGCTACATAGAAAGCTCAAAAAATTCTGAAAAAATCACGACAAATCTTAAAAAAATGCAGACATCTAATTCATATATCACATGTCCAAAACATATCACCTAGCACTCTAAACATAAAGCAAAAGCATAAACATACGCGTCGTCGGTAGAAACATATCAAAATAAATGCACAATATAGTAAATTGCACAAACTACATTCATAAATACATGTTAATGTAGCTATTTTCATATTGAATTGCAATGAGGCACAAAATCATCATTATCATCTCTGCGGTAAGTAGACAAACCGATACTAGTACTCGTAAATCTCTCAAGTTGTGGTCTGTAGTCATGAAATATGTCACACCATAATGTTAGCCTGATGTCAAACTCAACATTTGTATATGACCTTTAAGACTATAAATTCCTTCATCAGTACTATTGTTGCCCTCATTATTGTCATCATCACCACTGTCGCCATCACTGTCATCATTATCATCGCCATCCTTACCATCATCACTACTAGAACTAGATAAAACCCTCACATCTTCACCACCACTATCATATGCTGCTTCTCTTATACCTCGGAGGGGGAGAGGGGGGAGAGATCGGAAATAGGGCGAGAGAGGGAAGGGCAGGGGAAAGAGACAGAGAGACGGGAGATGAAAAAGGAAAGAAAGAGAGTGGGTGAGAGAGAGAGAGGGGGGGGGGAGGGGAAAGAGACAGAGGGAGGGGGAGGGAAAGAGACAGAGAGAGACGGAAATGGAGAGGGGGGAGGGAAAGCGGGTAAGAGAGGGGGAGGGAGAGAGAGAAACAGAGGGAGGGAGAGTGAAAGAGAGGGAGGGAGGAACATCACCTGGGACTAGGGAGGAGCGGCCGACGGCCAGATCTAAGCAGCGGCGATCGGGCAGCGGCGGCGATCTCCAGATCTGAGCTAGAGAGGTAAATTTTTTCTTTTCTTTTTTTTTCTTTATACTCGTTCGTCACGGGTGAATATACGTTTCGAGCCGACTCGGCCGAGAATCAGAGTCAACTCAGTCGAGTCACGATCGATTCGGCCAAGTCGGCTGAGTCAACTCCGATTCTCGGCCGAGTCGGTCTCCTGAGTTGAGCCTACCAACTCGTGACTCAGACTCGTCTCGGAGAGGGCCGAGACGGATACGACTCGGCCGACTCGTCTCCGACTCGGACGAGTCTTTGAACCATGGAGGGTATCCAGGGCTCTAATAGAACCAGCCTAAGCCCTCGGGCATGTACAATCATCAGTCAAAGTCCACTTCATGTGCCACTCCAACATATTTTCAGTTATCATATCATATTGATATCAGGTTGTTGGCTTGATCTAGCTTGTAAATGACAAGTATAAAGTTGTACTAGTCTGTCATGTCTTTCACAGAATGCCACGTATGCCAAAATATTCCTTAAGATTATATTTACATAGTTCTTTCATATTTACAGGTTGTTCTACATGCTATGTAGCATGGATAACTTTTACCATGGAGCCAAACCCATGTACGACACTCCGACGCCGTGTCGAACACCAACACTTCTTTGGACACTTCTCGAACACTTCTAAATTGTTGTTAACTAGATAAAATAGTTTTTTTAGTTTAGGATACTTGTTGCAACTTCTTCGACATGTGTCTAACACTTATTTTTTCATGTTATATGTTTGATATTTTTATTTAGCTTCATGCTTACATGAAATCATAGGGAAAATGTGTCAAAATATTGATTTGCATGAAGCTATAATAAATTAGATATCTTTCAATATTATAAGAAGTGTAATATATTAAGCAACTCTATACAAAGTTGAAGAACATATTTTATGTGTTTATGCATGCATGCATGTATATACACTTCCTCTTACCATACATACATGTACTCTATATATTCTAGAGTCATGTTGTCATGTCCTGTTGTCCTATTTTTCAATAATTGTTGTGTTGCGTGTTTGTTTCCGCATAGTGCCCGTGTCATGTGTCCGTGTCCAGGGGCGGAGCCAGAATTTCAAGGCAGGTAGGACACAGTACTAACTGATATCTATTGTCCCATCCATTTATGATAGGCATGTCAAACTAAACGATGCCAGAGTGTTCATTGACAGTGAAACAATTTGATTTTTTTTCCTTGTTACCTCCAAAAAGTAAATTTAAAAGAAATTTTATTATTGAAAATTCATATATATTTACAATAATGTCAAGGTTTTATGAGTTATAAACAATAGTTACAAAGTTATTCGGAAAATTAAAAAAATCAAATAGAGCATGTGTTCCTTAGATCATGTACTCGTGTTTAAACCAAATGTTATTAAAACTAGAAAATTAGGAGTTTTTGGGTTTATTGCTACCAAAAACTTGATATCTTTACGGCACATCATTATCCATTTAACAGATATTTATGAAGAGAAACAATTGTGTACCCAATGTATTTATAAAGAGAAGCAATAACATGATTTTCAAGAAACAAAAAAGATACAAAATAACTAGGAAAATATATAAAATAATAAAATAAATACTTAACTTGTATGATGACATCTCTTCACCTTCTTTCTTTTTTCATTTCTTTTTGTTCTATGATTAGCCATAAAAAATTTTATATAGATTAGAAGCAAAGGCCTCCATTTGATGCAAGTAACAAGTGAAAGAATAGAGACTCCCTTTCAAAACTTCTTCATAGAAGTCTATAAGAATGAGCTGAAATTTGCTACAAACTTTTGATGATATTAATTTCCTTGATCTTCGTAACAGTTGATGAATATGGTTAATTAATATAGCATGGGTATTGCCATATTTTTGGGAAAGCAAATGAGAGTGTATTAATTGCAGGTCCTGGCCTGGAAATTTTAACAGTGGTGATGCCACAACTACTAATTTAATTATAGTCATTTACAAGGTTTTTAGTGGGAGTGGATAGTTATTAGCCACTCAATTTTAAAGGCAGGTGTTGCTAATTTCAAGCAAGATTAGGCATCATGCAGAATTCAGAGGGGGGGCACATTATGAACTTTTAGTGATAAATTAACTGTTTGAGAGCATGCAGAGGTTAATTATTTCGGATCTCAGGTAGCGCATGTGCCCTACCTGAGCAATACGTAGCTCCGCCCCTGTCCGTGTCCATGCTTCTTAGTTTAGATGTATATGTTATGTTAACAGGAAATACTCTTGGATGATCTTCAAAAGTATGACACAATATTTATGTTGTCAGTAAAAGTCCGTTTCATGTGCCACGCCCAAATATAGTCCAGTTATGATATCATTGATTTCAGGTTGTTGGCTCGATCTAGCTGGCAAGTGACAAATATAAAAATTGTACTAGTCTATCATGTCTATCAAAAAAAAAAAAAATGCTGTGTAAGCCAAAATATTCCTTAACGTTACATTTATGCACTTGTTCATATTTACATGAGTTCTACATGTATATGTCAAGTTCATGAAAAACAACTTGGATGATTTTCAAAAGTATGATACAATAGTAATATGTTTACTACCAAATAAGATATCATTCTTTGTTTTCATCCACTAGGATTATGGTGTTTTCCTTGCTCCTTGAATTCCCTGCATTTTCATTGCAGCCACCTCAGTTATGAGCTCATAGCTCAGCAAGCAATGATATGTTAACATATCTGAATTTCCACTCAAACATTTCAGAAATGAACCACTTCCACTGACCAAACCTTGCCATGCAGGCGGTACAAATAACAAGGAAATAAGCAATGCACACTGTTATTATGCATAATGTATGCAATATATAACATCACCTTTCCTATCTGAGTGTATAATGTCATGTAAAAATGTCAGTAAATGTCATCAGAGTAATAACACCACAATTACCCAAGTATATATGTCCACTATCATTTCTAGCTACAACACAGGCAACTATAATCGTAAATTCTCATATTCCACGATCCATATTTAAGATCAGTAAAGTTTGTTTCCATGTGTAAATGTATGCATGTCTTTCTAAATGGCGGCTTCCTTAGAGAGATCGGCAAAGTTAGATATTAGAGAGATTGTGAGATTGCATGGGAAATGTCTATTGTGTCAGATAAGGATCAAGGTTCAAATCAGAACTTTTGAAAAGCTTGCAAAAGGCTTTGGGATCAGATCTGGATTTTAAGTTCAGCTTTGTTGGATTTTAGTGTTGATTTTGGAGGGAAAACTTGAGTTTCCTTAATATTGGCCTCAGCTTTTAGTCTCACATTGGAAGAGACAAAGAAGATGAGTAGTATATATACCAACTCTTCCAAAGCCGATTGTTACGAGTGTTGGGCCATAGACCACCTTGCCACACGCGCCTGCTGGCCCAGAGGCCCATCACTCTAGTTTTGATGATGATTAACTCATGTAGTTATAGTTTACTAATAATCTTGTGGTTAAATAGTTTCAGTGATTGACCAAGATATTAGTAGGTATTTAGCTTCAACAAAGGAGTTTTGGATGGACTAATACATGTTGATTCAAGAGCTCGAGTGTCAAGATCGCATCTAGTACTCGGTTGGAGTCAAGCTCGTTGGATCGTGTTTGGATCAAGTCGACTTGGAGAAGGAGTTCTACAAGAAGACCTCGGTTTGTTTAGTTTAAGATTGTGTTTAAATCTTGTGTAAAGATGAGATAGTGTTGATATGCTCAAGTTCACACACAAGTTTATTGGTTTTGGTTTTTGGTTTAACCGGTATTAGATTTCATATCAAAAATATAGATATATATCTTATATGTATATTGGATTCTATCCAGATATAATATGCTTCAAACTTGTTTCAATATCATATTTTTGTATCCATATGAGTTTTGGAGAAAACGATTTTTCATTTCAAAAGATTCAAGTTTTGAAAAATACGAATTTTGTGTTTAAGGCAAATTTCAATATCACAAAAATGGTTCAAATAGTTTATCATATGTGTTGAATTTTAGTCACACATATTTGTTATTCAAAGATCTTATAAGAACTCATTTTTGTAAAATTTATGTGATTTTATGGGATTTAATTGAAATTAAAAAGACAAATTTTCAATACCCTTAATCCCCAGCCAGACCACACTGGCAGTCGATCGGCACGGTCGATCGATGTGCATAAAGACGTGCACATGGCAAGCCAACTCGGCTGGTCGACTGCGCAATCGACCGACTGAAAGCACCCCACTCTCGGGTGCTGGCCGGTCGACCGGGCGATCGACCGATGGCTATGGCCGGTTGACCGGGCGGTCGACCGGAGGCACAACGGTAATAAATATGACCGTTGCGCCGGTCGACCGGGCGGTCGACCGGAAGGTCATTTCTGACCTTTCCAGACTGCCAACGGGAAGATTTTTGAGAGGCTATATATATGCCTTCTCTTGAGCTGATTTCACCAAAATTTTTGAATAGAAAATTTCCTACCTTTCAAGTGTTTTTCAGCAAGAGTTTAAAAGAGTTTTTGTGGCTAAAAGATTTTATCTTTATTTGTTTTAAAGGGTTGAAAAAATCAAAGAAAAAGAGAAGTCTTTGGGAATTGTTTTTGATCTTCATTTCTATTTTATCCTAGAAGTTTTCCCAAGTATTTTCTTTGTGATTTTGATTTTCAAACTCTTTGTTTTCTCATACTTGAGCTATCATCTCTATCCTATCTATAGGATCTTGTTTTTGTGGGAAAATTGGTTTGTAGTCCTTGAGATCACCAAGAGTTGTAACATTCTTATGTTTGTTGTTATCCCTCTTGTGTAGAGGTGTGATTGTGGAGGTTGTGTTTGGTCGTGTTGGTATCCCTCTAAGTATAGAGGTTATTGAGGTTGGAGTTTTGGCTTAGTGTTTTATCCCTCTAAGAGTAGAGGTGATTGTTGTTGTTTAGCTTTGTCCCTATCCCTCTAGTGAGAGGTGATTGTGTTGACTTTGTGCCTATCCCTCTATTGAGAGGTTGATCTTGTGTGGCTTAGTGTCTTGCCTCTTGTGTATAGGTTGTTGTTTGAGAGAGAAATTGTGTACTCCAAGTTCGTATTACCCAAATCCTCAGTGGAGGTTCCCTGTGTGGGAAGTCTTGTGTGGATGCATTAGTGCAAATCCTTCTGTGTGAAGGCGGGGACGTAGAGCAGTGGCTCAAACCTCGAAACATATCTTTGTGTTTACGATTGATCCACTATCTCTAAACTCCCTCTCTCTTATTTCTTGCATTGATTCATATTGTTCATATCATATATATGCTTGGTATTGATTGTGTGCCTCAATAGTGTTGAACAAGAGAGCTTCATGTAGCACCTCAACTCATATTTAAAGGAATTTAGAGGAGATAGTCCAGAGCCCTTCACCGGAAATTCGGCTACTCTTTGGTTCACTTAGTGTGTTGCATTTAGTTTTTAATTCCGCATCTTTTGTCATTAGATTAGCCATACATCTATTCACCCCCCTATGTGTATTTTCAATTGGTATCAGAGCCTACGCTCCTGATATTAGGTTTAACCACCTAGGAGTGAGATCTTGGTTAGCTAATCTAGTATTTGCATTTGCACACATATTTAGTTTATACACTCATAGATTTCATGACCCCTCCTATGTTTGATGTTTCTAATATCGATGTATGAAAGCTTAAGATGAGTATGTACCTAAAAATCCTAGGAATGCATGTTTACCTTGCTACTACCAAGAAATCATATCTTGGTAATAACAACATATAGAGGTCAATGCACAAGCCCTAGAGCACGTAGATGCACTCTTAACAAAGAACATTTATCTATTATTTCTCATTGTGATTCCGTTTTTGCAGTGTGGAATACTTTGACCTCTCCCGCGTTACAAACGACAAACAATGTGGAGAGAATCCGAACAAGCTTGCTACATGGTCCAAGGGAATGACTCTCTTGAGGTACATTCGGAAACTCAACTAGATGATTGTGCTAGTTCTTCAAGTGATGATTATATAGATGCAGATGCATTAAATGAAGAATTATCTATTGTATGTGAAAACTTGCTCGAGAAATATAGTGTTTTGAAAAAAAAAACTTTTAAAATAAAAGAAGAAAATAAGATTTTGTCTTCTAAACTTGATATTGTTTTGCAAGAGAGAGATGAGATTTCAATTGAAAGGGACTCATTGAAATCCCAACTTGACCTTACTCTAAATAAAATAAAATTTTGAAAAATAAAAATGATTGTGACATTGTTTTGAAGAAAATGAAGTTCTATCTTCAAAACTTGATTTTATTTTAAAAGAAAATGATTATTTAAAAACAAAATTATTTCTATTTCAAAAGAACTAGATTTGGTTTCAAAAGAAAATAAAACTTTGAAAATGATCTGTCTTCCCATGTTTGTCATACTACTATAGATTCATCTTCTAATAACAAATATGTTGCTTACTCCACCTCTTCTTCTAAAGTTGAAAATGATATAACTATGTTAAAGAAGAGTGTTGATTGTTTGGGCTCTACTTTGAGCCAATGTGCCATGAACCACACACGATTGGAATCCATGTTTTGAAAGAAACAAGTTCCACATATGCATGCACACCATACACGACATACACATGCTCATCATGCTCACACACATGATTCTATGTATGCTCATGTGTACACTTGTACACATTGTGGACATAAGGGCCACCTTGCAAAGTTTTGTTATGATAGAATACATACTTCAAATTTTGCTAATAAATTTGTTTGGGTTAAGAAAGGTATTAACCCTCATGGACCCAATAGAGTATAGGTACCAAACTCCACCCCTATTTTATTTGATGTAAGTGTGGGCCCTCACATGACGTGAGAGTATTGGTGCCTTGATGGTGGATGCGTTCTGAGATAAATGGTGACACTTTTGGATGCATCACTTTTAAGGGAAGTTTGGTGGGAGAACCATCATGGTTTGAAAATCTAGAGATGTGCCCTAATGGTTTTGGTAACTATCTCTAACTCCTTTTTTATTTTACATGCTTTCATATTGTTGATTTTTAGCATGTTTTGATTTTTCATGATTATTATGTTAAATGCCATGTTAATTAGACTATTGATATGCATATGTAGTCTTTTGAGATACACCATGTTTATATGAATTATTATTTTTGTGTTCTTACTTTAATTTAGCTATTGTGTATATCATCTCTAAACATGTGCATTTACCTTAATGATCATATTTGTTTATGATTTTGCACTTCATGATTTGATTACATGTTTAGATGTAGTTTTCATTAAAACTTATGTACATAATTGTACAACTAGTGAGCCACAAATTGATTATTATATGTTTGTGATATGATTGCTCATTTATACTCATTAGATGTACTAGTATAGCCTAGTTTTGATGATTAGTACATTTTGACTTGTTTTCCCCATTTTGTACATGTTTTTCATAAAAATGTATTTAGCTTCATGTATATGCCAATTTTGCCAAAACTTTAATATTTACATGTACACCTTTAAGTCACTTGCTTTTTATGCAAAATTCTATTATGAACTCGTTTGTGTTTGGGATATGTATGTATACTTCTAGTTTAGACAAAACATACATATACGTTGAAACCTATTTAGTTTGATGATTTTTCATGTCTTTGAGAAGGAATTTCATATGAGCTTCATTGCCTATTTTCATTGCCTATATGTGTGTGTGTGTGTGTGCATGTATATATATGTGTATATTGTATTATTAGCTCTATTTCAGATCACATGTGCATGAACATATATGAGACTTTTATATTTTAATTTCATATTTCTTCATGAATATTGGATATGTCTTTTTTCTAATTTAAATTTGAATATCAAATTAAATTTACACATGTTTTTTCCTCCTTGATTTGACACATGGTTTCTCTCCTTGATTTTAGGACACATTTTTTTCCTCTCCTTGATTTTTGGACACATGGTTGATTTTAGTGTATATACATACTACATGCTTTCGTTATTTTTAAAACACAAGTTGAAGAGAAAATCTTGTAGTTATATCTTCTACTTTATATTTTAAATCTCCTACAAATCTTTTTCTCAATATTTTTAGTGATCCATTTACAAAATACATACAGAGCTTCCACGTTGTAATTTATTTTTGTGAACTTGAGTGGTTCTCATTGTTAGAGAACAATATATTTTACTAGTTTTTTTTGTGAATCTCTTAGGAAGAGGATAATGTATACAAAGTCATTAACTCGAATTTGAGCAGCGCAATAGTGGAATGAAAGCCAAGGGTTGAGGTCCTTGGGGTGGACATAGACGGAGAGACAAACCACCTACAAATCATCGTCTTTGCTTTTTAATCTTCTCATCCTTTTCTCTTTTTATAATTGTATTCTTTTTTACATATTTATTATCGTGTTACATAATTCATATTGCACTACTAATAAAAAGGAAATGCATGTTCTTTATCTCTTAGTTTATTATTTGCAGATCAAATCTTGTAAACCCTATTCACCGCCCTCTAGGGTTAGCACTTGCATTATTTTTCAACTCTAATACCAAATGAAAATGCAAGACCTAACCCTAAATGAGGGTGAATAGAGTTTACAAGATTTAGTATGCAAATAATAAACTAAAAGATGAAGAACAAGCAAATATTTTTATTAGTAGTGCAATATGAATTATGCAACACAACAATAAATATGCAAAAAGATATAAATATAAAGGAGAAAGGATGAGAAGATACAAATGCAAAGACGATGATTTTTAGGTGGTTTGTCTCTCCACCTACATTCACCCCATGGCAGAGATCAGTTACTAGTTATAGTTGTCAGTGAGACTAGTGTCTGTATCACCTTTGTGTTAGTGGTTATATCTCCAGTATCTTATTTCAGATGTCAGATATTAGTTGTCAGCTACTCAGTTATCAGATATCACAGTTGTCGGATATCATAGTTGTAAGATATCATAGTTGTGAGATATCACAGTTGTCAGATATCAGTTATCAGTTACCAGTTGTCAGATTATCAGCTAGTGTTAACATCAACAGTTATTGGAGATATTGGTTACTATTACATATTAAATAATATTGATTGCTTATTAATAAAAGACACCATAACCCAGGGAACAAGGGGTAATTGCCTGATGATGCATGTCGTGTATTTTGGAAGGATTCTTATGGTACCGAGTTGTGGGTTCAAGGACTTCGATTCACACTTATTCTCTTCCCAAGAGGATTAATTTTACAAAGATTTTATTCTCTAATACTAAGAACCACCCAAGCTCACAAAAAAAAAATTACAACATGGAGACTCCATAAGGATTTTGGAATGAATCACTGAAAAAAATTGAGAAAAATATTTGTAAGAGATTTAAAACATAAACAGTAGAAAATTCAAGATATAAAATAGAAGATTTTCTCTTGAATTTTTGTGTCAAATATAATAAAAGCTTGTAGCATATACATACTAAAGTCAAACATGTGTCCAAAAGTCGAGGTGAAAAAAACATGTGTCCTAAAATCAAAGAGAAACCATGTATCCAAAATCAAGGAGAGAAAAAAGCATGTGTAAATTTAATTTGAAATTCAAATTAAATTAGAAGAAAAGACATCTCTAGTATTCAAGGAGAAATATTAAAACTTGCCAAATATATGTGTACAACAGGTATGCATTACTTAAATATGCACTCACATAAATGATCCAAACTACTAAACAAAACTTGGAATGCACTCATATAAATGCAAGAGTAGACATAGTAGTCCCACAGAAACAGAGACCATAGGAGTGTTCAGGCTTGTAGTCATAATGCAAATAACATTCCTTCTATTTCCAAGACTTAATAACTTCAAAAGTCATACGATTATCACCGTTTAAGTATCTATTATAGATGTCTGCAATAACACATTCAAGGATCAGGTTATCTAGAAGAAAAATGTGGCAAAAATCTCTGAGGAAGGGGATTCAAAAAAAGTCACTGCCCTCGATTGATAAACCACAAGAAACTTAAATAGACCAATACATTGAAAGTTTAGGTATCACTAATTAGGGCTAATGAAATGAAACTCATTAGAAGGTTAAAGAAATATTCCACGAACAATTAAGATCTTTCTGAGTAGAATTTAAAATTGTTGAAATATGTCAGAATTTGCCAATTTGTAGATTAATCTCATATTTTGAATATTACCATGTACAAATCGAGTATAAACTAGAAAAACATGAAATGAATATGTATGAATTGAAGGAATAAGGTATAACATGGCAGAGTACGAAATTTAAATAAGAGTCTATTTTCTTAATTAATGGACACTTGGATCAAATGTTTTTCATTGCTTCACTATTTATAATTGAGACAGATTATTTTAATTTCTTCTTAACAATATGCAAATTTAAAGATTTATGTGATTAATTGTATTTGAGAAGGAGGCTATGAGATGAAAAACAGAGTAATAATTAATTAATTAAAATATTTTGAGTTCAAATCCATAAAGGGCAAATGTGTGTGGATATTTTCTTTTTTTCACCCCCGCCAAGCAAGTGTCATCCTGAGGTTAAAAGTCCTCACAGTTCCAAAGGGGTGATAATCTTGGTTGTTGATACTAGAAACACCGTTGGTTAAAACTCCGGATGGTTCTAATAGAGTTACCGTTTTAGAAAAATATGGTACTGAAAAAGTAAAAAAATAAAAATAATGCCTGAATTAAAATGGCTTCCGAGTCAATGTGTAATTTAATTAAACAATGATCTCGAATAGGTTGTTGTAAGAGTGAGTTTGATTAAAATCTCTTAATTATGAATGATGTGCATGAATCAATTGAATTAAAGTATCATAAGTAAGAAGATTTACTTTTATTTTAAATTTTCAAAATTTGGAGAATACCAGACTTCTAGAAATTCATGTTATTAATCTTGGGTGATTCTATGTTTTATACTAATATTTAAGTGAGGTACTACGATTCATAAGGATTTAATTTGTAAATTGAACAAATGAAACAATCTAATGTTTGTGTGTAGCATCACTGCAAACCCTCACGATACTATAACTCGTCCTGAGGGTAACCTGGAGGTTTAAAGGCTTGTTGTATATGCTGAATGCAATCGTGTTGCCTACGAAAGTGGTAGTTTTATTTTTTTAAAAAGTAAAAAAAGTAAAAAAAATATAAAGAGAGTTTTCAAAAGTTTGCTTGAGGACAAGTAAAGAGTAGGTTTGGAGAATTTAATAAGTCTAATATTTTCTATTACTTGATATCTTTTTTGATTGATTTTAAGAATTACAATGTGTGAGAAAAGTAGTAATATGTTAATTTTATGTTATGCAGGTTTTATTAAATGATGTTTGCTTTTTAAGTTCTCAATCAACAAGTAAAAAAATCTCAACCAATTTCAAATCTCAACCACCAACAAACCATCAGATTTAGCTGAATTCAAATAACAGAAAGAGAAAGAAAATCGCAGAAGATAAATAAATTGAGATTTGAAGAGATGAGGAGATAAAAATAAATTCAAATTTGAAATCAACCGACTCAACAATACCTGGGGTATGGCTAAAACTTGTTGAAGATTGCAAACTAAATAACAAGCGAAGAGATAAGGGGTCCGTGAGATTCAAAACATTGAGGAGATGAGAATAAAATCCTAACTGAATTTCAAATTTCAATAAATCCTTAGCAGTTGCAGGCTATAAAAAGGGCTCTCTCACCATTATACAAAAGGGAGCTGTTTTCTAAGATTGTCTCTGCGCTTTTTTGCTGAGAAGAAGAGGTTAAGACTGTAGAGGAGAAGAAGTCGCACACGGAGTCATCGGGCTATATCTCTCTCTTTTTATATTCTCATCTTTGTAACGATTTGATTATATTTTAATAAAGATGATTTTCTTTAACGTGAGCAGCTAAATTTATATTCTTGAGTTTTAATGATATCTTTGTGAAGTGACTCCACTTAATTTTTATTTTTTGATGAACAGATTTATGTACTGATATTTTATTGATGTGTTTTTCTTTATCCTAGATTATGCCACTAGAATTTATTCTAAAGATACTCTATACCTGGAAATAAATTTTCACATCAATTTTATTTATTGCTTTATTATCATCGAGATCCTTTATGCCCATTAGTATTGTTAGAATATGATGAGTGATAGGGTATGCCTAGACAAGTGAAGTAATTTGCATGATTAAAAATTTCATGTCACGGAACGTAGATTGATTTTAAACTCAAGAATCGTTTAAAAATTGTGCCTCTTCAAAATTTAAATATTTACCTAGATTGGTTTGGAATCAACTTAGTTGTTTTAATTAAATATTTAAAAATATTCAATTATTTTTTTTAACTGTCTTTGATCAAGTTTAGCAACAAAATCTCTCCGTGAATTCGATTTGGACTCACTACTTTAATCGCTTTAGTACTTTAGATTCAATTGTGAATTTGTATCGGTTTGCAGATTTAACAACTGTTTTCAACCGATTAAATTTTGAGTGGATCCTTACTTTTGCTTCTCCAATAGCACTCTTGCTCAAGTTGTACCTGAGAAAGGAAAAAAATTAGTTTCTTTAATAAAGAAAAACAAGCAAAAATCTCCCCGATAACGATGTCAAAATTTGATCAGTTGAAAATAGTTTCGTTAAATCTACAAACCGAAGCAAATTCGCAATTGAATTTAAACTACTAAAGCGAGTAAAGTAGTGAGTTCAAGTCGAATCCACGGAGAGATTTTATCGCTAAACTTGATTAAAGACACTTAAAAGAATGATGAATGAATATTTTTTTAAATATTTAATTAAAACAACTAAGTTGATTCTAAACCAATATAGGTAAATATTCAAATTTTGAAGAGGTCACAATTTTTAAATGATTCTTGAGTTTAAAATCAATCTACGTTCCGTGATATGGAATTCGTAATCATGCAGATTACTTCACTCATCTAGGCATACCTTATCTACTCATCATATTTCAAAAGTAATAATAGGCATAAAGTATCTCAATGATAATAATGCAATAAATAAAATTGATGCGAAAATTTATTCTCAGGAATAGACTATCTCTTAAATAAATCCTAAAGGGATAATCTAACTTGAATAAAGAAAAAAAACATCAATAATATATCAGTACATAAATCTATTCATCAAAAAAAAAATTAAGTGAACCACTTCACAAAGATATCATCAAAACTCAAGAGAATATAAATTTAGCTGTTCATGTTAAAGAAAATCTTCATCTTTATTAAAATATAATCAAGTCATTATAAAGATGAAAATACAAAAAGAGAGATATACCCTGATGACTCCGTGTGCGGTTTCTTCTTCTCCTCTGCAGCCTTAGCCTCTTCTTCTCAGCACAAATTCGCTGTGATAATCTCAGAAATCAGCTCCCCTTGTATAATATTGAAAGAGCTCTTTTTATAGCCTGCAACTGCTAAGGATTTACTGAATTTTGAAATTCACTAGGATTTCATTCTCATCTCCTCAATTTTTGAATCTCACAAACTCCTTCGTTATCTCTTCGCTTCTTGTTATTTAGTTTGTAATCTCCAACAACTTTTATCCGTACCCCAGGTATTATTGAGTCCGTTGATTTCAAATTTGGATTTGTTTTTATCTCCTTATCTCTTCAAATCTCAACTTCTTTATCTCCTACGATTTTCCTTCTTTTTATGTTATTTGAATTTAGCTAAAACTGATGGTTTATTTGCGGTTGAAATTTGAAATTAGTTGGGATTCTTTGCTCACTGATTGAGAACTTAAAAAACATACATCATTCAATAAAACCTGCACAACATAAAATTATCATATTACTACTTTTTTCACATATTTTAATACTTAAAATCAATCAAAAAGGATATCGAGTAATAAGAAATATTAGACTTATCTCTTTCTCATGCTCCTATGTGTCCCACATGACCACATATAATGTCAACTAGTCAATTTCCAATCCTGAGCTCGAGTTAGAAAACAACAGACTCCAAACCCAAAGGATTTCTTTGTCCATTCCTGTAAGGATTACTCAATCCTAATGTTCAAGATTTCTATAGTGAGCATTTAATGGTTTCTCATGTCATAAATCAATATACTTTAAAATTCCTTCAGCTACCAACTGCATATAGAAGCTCCACTGATATCTAGTCCACCCCCCACCCTCGCTGACACGCGTGCACACACACGCAGAAACATGCATGGGCCTGCGCACGCACGCAGGCATGTGCAGGCTACGCAGGCATGTGCAGGCGCACAGAGAGACACATAAACTGAGGCCCAACCTCCCAAAACAAGAAAAAAAATCTACCGCTTCTACCCTTGAACAAGAAAAGATAGAATGATCAATGAGTTATGAGGGTTATAATGATAGTCTCTGCAACTAACAACAACAACTAAGCCATTTGTCCCAAGTATTTGGGGTAGGCTAAATGAACCAAAAGAGACTTACACCCTATCGGGCACATGAATCAGTTTTCTCCACTCATTCCTATCGAGCAATATGTCTTCACTAAGACCTTTAGCCTCTATATCTTATCGTATTACCTCCATCCATATTTTCTTCGGTCTCCCCTGCGCTCTTTTAACTTGCCCTAATTTGATACGCTCCACTCGCCGGACTGGCGCATCTATAAGTCTACGTCGTACATGATCAAATCACGGTAGGCGGTTTTCTCTCTTCTCTTCTATAGAGACTACGCCTATCTTAGTACGAATATCATCATTCCTCACCTTATCTCTCCTCGTGTTACCACACATCCAACGAAGCATGCGCATCTCTGCTACACTCATCTTCTGAGCATGATATCTCTTTATAGTCTAACATTCTGTGTCATATGACAAAGCTGGCCTAATAACAGTCCGATAAAACTGTCCCTTCAGCTATAACGGAATGTTACTATCACATAAAACTCATGTTGTGATAGTCTCTGCAACCATTACAAATTTGACCAAATTGACTAGGATGACCCATTTGTTTGTGTTAGGTTGAGGCCAAAGTCAACTGGAACATGTGGCAACCATCTGCTTCTGGCTAAAACCAATCAATTTTTGGCTACGAGTTACACAAGGTATCTTAAGATCAATTCTCCTTCAAGATCTCTTTTCTCAACCGACCATAAAGATTTCGGAATGGTTTTATTTCTGTTTCTGTTGTTGTTGTTTTTGTAGGTCTCTATGGCCCTTCCTTGCCAACATGGATAGGTTTTGGAGGCGGTCCTGGATAAGATTAAACATTGGTTTATACCTTACATTGATTTTCTCCGCATTTAAGTCAACAAAATATCAAAATACATTAAGATATTAGCTTTGTCGAGAGGAAACCAGGATTAAAATCACCAAAATCCAGTATTGTTATCTTACAAATGAGAACAATAAGGAAGTGCTTGCCAAAGCCATTCAGAGATGGAAGTAACACAATTTTGTGGCATTTATTCCATTATGATAAAAATTTCCAAACAATTGATGGACAAAATTTGCAAAAAATCACCACATTGACATACTTCAAAGATTAAACATGTAATGATGAATGCCAAGTGAACTCATTTTGTGCATACCTGGAGAATTACACAAATATAAATAAATTAAATCAACCTCGGCCAAGATTTTGCAAGCTATAGGGCTGCGCTATAGAACTAAACCTTAAGTAAATTGAGTTTTAACCAAAATATTGAGAGTCGTTGTAAGAAAGGTACAAGTATGTGCACCTTCCAACAATAAAGCATAATTATTTTGAAAAAAACACAGGCAAGTGAAGGCTCAACAAGCAAACTTCAGAGGAGCTAAAGAACTGTCAAATAATTATGGTGTCATTGGAGCTTGAAATAAAATAGAATAACAGAAGACAAATAACCAATATCGAAAATGAAAAATATATAAAATATCTGAAATTAGCAGAATAAAATAACCGAACATGTAAAACTGATGAAAAGTAAACTACTTTTTCCATTATCTTAAAAATATTTCTATATTTATCCTAATCCCTTTGAAATATATGCAAGTATCCTTATCCTTTTAAACATATGCAACTAACGGACTAAGTACCTGACTGCCGGAATGAGTCCCACATGATTTCTTCATGTTCATGAATGCCAAAGAGACACATAGATGCAGCTTGAGTTCCAAAAATTTGCCACAACAATTTCCCAGTGTTATTTTGCCTCAAGAAGTCCTTCAGAGAGAAAAGGAGAAAAAATGATGCTAACAAAATGAATCTTCAGAAAATAGTGCGAGAAGCAATTGGTAGTGAAATAGAAATACGGGGGGTATAAGCACTCACACCTTTGGATGCATATAAAGCCAAAATTTTATTCCATGCCACAGGGAGGATGAGACTAGTTTTGGACACATGCAATCTTCCATAGCAAGCCAACACTGAAATAAACACATTGTGATTCAGTTCATCATCTACTATGCTAGTCACCTAAAGTCAACTGTGTAGTTTTACTTATAAATGAAGACATCTCCAGCTCACAGAAGAAATTCCACTAAGTTGCACAAGACAATATAACAGGATCTTTTTTCAATCTGACAGTAGAGAATCTTAGGGTAGTTAAGAGTACATGGAATAAACAAAATTGCTTCGACGCAATTTTGGGGTACCCACTTACATGTTGATGTCAGATATATTACAAGAAGTAAAAAAAAATGTGGAACGAGAAAGCAACAATATCCAGATACACCATAGGTCATCCCTGTCTGCCTATTAGCTTCAATCAGCATGATGAACCACATTATGTAGGATTGCCAGCATTCTTAAATGATGTGATGCAACCACAATACAAGAGAAAAGTACTCTACATTAATTCAAATGTTAATTAATGGGTAAATTGCATATAACACATGTCAACTATACCTTGCCAAGCATTTGTACCTCCTCAGCTGGCTTATCAGCACCCAACACCCTGCCCCTGGATTTTCTCCGACCCCAAAGAGTATTAACTTTTCCATCCACAGAAATCACATAAAATGAATTACCTCCCTCCCCCTCCCCCACCCCCCACCCCCCACCCCCAGGTGGCTTATTAGCACCTGGCGCGCTGGATTTTCTCCTGCCCCAAACAAGTATTAACCATGGTTTAAAATCTCTGTATCGGTATTGGTATCGACCAATGGTTTTTTAGTACGGCAACATCGGTCATATCGACAATATCGGCCCCGTTATTGGCCGATATTATATGGTTAATATCGTATTAGGAACCTCAAAATCCGATACGATATTGCTAATATATATCTAAATCGACCAATATTTGAAACTATGGTATTATCTTTTCTATCTGCAAAATATCCATATAGAACACATATGATTGACTTAATGTTTAATTTCTGTAACTACTGTTTTCCTTCTTCCTTACATCTCTAACAACTCAAACCCAATGTAATGAAACCTAAATCTTAACAATTAATATCTCACGTTCTCAATCATGTTCACTTCCTTGCTAAATGGCCAAGTAAGTTCTCCCATTCCAAGCCATCCAAAATCAGCACTCAACATTGTCTTGCTCTCTTTCTCTCAGCATAATCCCTGGAATGGGTCACTTCAGCCAGAGAGTAACAAACTTAAGCACAAATACCAACCAACAAATGAGCAGGCAAGAGCTCTGAATGCCATGCTTTTCTAGGAACAATCCAAAGAAGGGGTTTGTTGGTCAATGAGTCGGTGTCATGAGCTTGATTGTTGCACTGTGGCGGAGGAACAGACTCCAAAGGAATGTCTGCTGAAGTGAGGCAAGCTTTCTCTATGTTTTTCCTGGGGTCATATTTCAATATTATATGAGTTTTGTTCATAGAGATATTTAAATGGGAGACAAGGGGAATGACGGAGTAAAGTGCAGAGGTATCTGAAACACTCTTCGAGATCTTCTCCTCTTTTGTTCATGGTTAAAGGGATCATGAGTCATGTAGCAACACTATTAATTTTAGTATCGATGAAGAATTTATAGTTTTTGCTTTGATTTGAGATCTCAATTAAACAGAGGAAATGACCATTGACTGAGAGGAATGCACATAAAGAATTCAGGTGGCCGCTTTGCCATCTTATCCACACCTGCAAGGTTGCAGTGTTCTTGCTGATGTAGTATCGCTGGGTAAAAGCTAGCAAGTATGGTAGAAGCATGATATAGGTCCTTGATGTTTCAATCTGAGAAGTCCTATTTAACAGCAATCGATCTTATGAGTAATGTAATGCTAATTGGATTCGGCGTTTATTGCAAGTTTTGGACCCTGACCTGCTCTAACTCGTTATAGGCTTTTCTTCTCTCTCTTTTTTAAGGGTTTGGATTCATCTTTCTTTTGATCAGGATTTTGCCATGACTGGACAAAACTCAGTTTTGTATCACTCTCTAGGAAGGATCACTAAATATTGATATTGAACCATTTCCACAATTTATCTCTCATTCTGTTATGAATACAACTTCCAAATGTCATGCAAAGAATTAACCTCTCAGTCCTCCAGTTCCCACTCTTCAATCTGTTGCAGTTTCTAATCTTAGTTTCTACAATAAGGTGCAGCCCATGGTTTAAAATCTTGGTATCGGTATCGGTATCGTCCAATAGTTTTTAGTACCAATATCTGTGATATTGGTCATCAATATTGGCAATATCGGTCATATTGGCAGCATCGGTTCAGATATTGGCCAATATTATGGGATTTATATTGTATCAGTTACCACAAAATATGATGTGATATTGCCGATATATATCAAAATTGGCCGATACTTGAAACTATGGTGCAACCCTTTGCTGAATGTTCAAAGTTTATTTATGCATCAGCAATTCAATTCTTAGACTCGAATTTGGATTTATGCATAACTTTCATCCAGTTACAGACTTTCCCATCAAACCATAACTTTAGACTCGCGGCTTCTAGAAAGATGTTGCAACCAAAAGGAACTGTACTCCATCGTGATCAAAACCAAATAATTCTGCTACTCATAAATCAGATTCAGCGCAAAGTACAAAGATGACAAGACTGATTGACATGAAACAAAAGGGTGATTGAAAACTTTTGGAGGGCGGAAGGTTAAATGATTTAGCAGCATAATACAAAACAAAAAAAAACTTTTGTCAAGATAAAGAAATAAAACATAATACCTTCTGGCAAAGGTATCCCCTGCTTCCTAGTAATCTGCAGGCTACTTGACGAGAAGAAAAAAACTGCAGCTTCTTTTCAGAGTCTGTTAGAGACTGATAAACTGCTCTATGCTTTTTATCCTCCTGAACCTTAAAATTACCCTGTGAATGCCAATTAAAAAAAAAACAATTCAAAAACTGAGGTCAATGGATAGCATCAGATAATACTAATAGCAATCATGGTCAAAAAAGAAACCGTCATGAATTACTAGCAGAGGGTTGAATTTGACATGAGCTTATAAGATTTTCTTTTACTAGGACTTTTCTTCTACGGGGCATACTAGCAGTTGTGGCAGTTGATAGTCATACAAGTAGTCCAAAACTGGTTATTCATGGCATGTCTACGATGCCAACTAGTTTTCCGGGTGGAACAATATAATACTGCCACCTATGTCCCTTTGACACCAACACAGTCTGAGGCAGCATCCACACAAGCAGGGTCGTGGATGCATATGTTAACTATGTTCAAACCTGATACAGAATCTTCTTCATCTTCCTTTCTCTCCATAGATTTATCTACCTCTCCCCATGAATTTATCAACCTTTCTATCCATGTTATCTTATTTATCTTCCATAAGATACTTTATAAAAGCACATATTTCCCAGCTAAACTGAGGGAATTACCATGGCACATCTACTTTCTCCAGCAGGAAGATAGTTGCCTTGTATGCCAAAATGTTTTGATAATGATGCATCAATACTTTTTAGCATCAGTACCGGCATAATACAGTGAAAAAGTAGAAATGACGCTTTGTCTACCTGACAGGGATATTTGATGAGGTTCAAGATGAAAGATTTGTCTGAAGAGTTGGGAATGCTGTCGTGGCAGATATGATAATCATGGAGAAGCGTAGATGAGCAGTGATGAAAGGGGTGAGAATGTCTGTCAGGGGGAGGGGGCTCTGAGGATGGCGAAGGGGGTAGGAATAGGAGACCATGTACCCATATGGGGTGGATGGGGGTGCTGGGTGGCGTGGCCGAGGCTCATCCTAGTTTTACGAACTTTTGTTATTCAGCAACAAAAGGAACAGGCTTTGCTTGACCAATTGGATGAAGGGTCTATATGAGTCGGGATCTGTTCAAGTTATCTCTACGTTAGGCCTCTAGTTTCCTTGTTGCAGAGCGACAAATTTGAGAATTTAATGATGCGGACATCTAGTCACGCCCTTGGCGCAATTATCAGCGAAGAAGGAGACGTATTGCATCCATGTGATTCGAATAGCTTATATAGTCTTTTTTTATTGTATTTGAGATTGACTTTGTTGCTTTTGTTTAGTAGTTGTTTAAAGCCACATCAGATGGGAACTCTTTTTCCTATTTTGTATAGCCTATTTAAAAGCTCTTTTACTAATGATGAGGTAACGCTGAATTATTTTACAAAACAAATTTTGTGAGTGATCTTTATTCTCTCTCAAACTTTCCTTTAGGAGTGAGAAACCCTAGATTAGGAGGATGAACCCGTAACTAGTTATCCCCTTCCCCTCTTCAAAACCCTCACCCTAGTCTTTCCCCTCTTCCCTCATCCCATTGCCACACCTTGTTTTTGCCACGTTCGCGCCACCCACCAGCAACACCGACCCCCCTCTCCCTCCCCCTCTCCCATTGCTCCTCCTCTCTTCCGCCCGCCACGTCGACATCCTGCCTCCTCCCTCTCCCACTGTTGTCCCCCCCCCACCTGCCTCTCTTCTCCTCCTTGTGTAGCAGCTGCCTCCGCCACCCTGTCTCCTCCCTCTCCCGCTGCTATTCTGCAGCTGCTGCATTGCCCCTCCGCTCTCTTCTTTGCCCTCCTTCCCTGCCCACCCGCTATCGCACAGCCCCTCCCCCTCTCTTCTCCCGCTACTGCTCCTCCCCTCCACCACTTGTTGTCGTGTCCTCCCATCCTCTCTCCTTGTCGTTGTTCTCCTCCTCCCCCTCCATTGTCTAATGCCATCGTTTGTTGTGGACGGATACCACCAAACAATAAGAGTCATCGCGGAAGCCTCGAGCAATCTACCGTAGCAAGCAATATAACTTGATCACCACAAAAGAAAGAACACAGATCACAAATAAAGAAACACAAGATTTGAGAGAGAAGGGGAGAAAATCTTATTAACCTAAGAAGCAATACAAAAGTTTACAAAGATCTCTCTCTAGGATCTCTCAAACTCTCAATACAAGGTGAAAATCTCTCTTTCGAGCACAATCTAAAACCCACAACTCTACGGGTTTTATAAACATCAAGAATAAATAGACTTTCCAAATCTTCAGCAAAACCATCCTCGGCATCCAATCAACCGCCCTCATAAAGAAGGATTCAAAAACCTTGTCAAAATCCCAATTAGAAATCAAGTAGGATTCTGAAAATACCTGCAGTTGTCGACAGCACTGTCCCGAAAGGTCTTTCTGTCTCATATTTTCGACAACTTCACCAGAGCTGTCGAAAGCTCCCTCAGAGATGTTAAAAGGCCTTTCGACTGCTTGAGCCTGCGCACGTTTCTAGTTGTTGAATCTTCTGAAATCTCCACCTTGTTGTGTGTCTTCTTCAATGGATGTGAGGCACCCAAAATACCAACAATTTTCATCTTGACTCACATTCCATGAGTCCCATGTAGAAATTAGCCTTCACACCATCAATAAGCTTCTCTCTCCTTTTTTGTCACTTCACATGGCTCTCTCCCAAGAGCCCATTCTCTACCTTATCTTTGGAGAACATTGATGAAGTTCAGATATGCTTTGAACTTCTCCACCGGGATGGTCTTTGCCATCATGTCTGTCGGATTCTTCTTCGTACTGGTATCCACCAAGTCAAAAATCTTTTCTGCTAGAACCCAATGATGTATCATGTGATACTTCATATCAATGTGCTTTGTCCGCTTGTGATACATGTGATCTTTAGCGGATATATTGCATTCTGACTGTCGCAGTAGACCTAAACTGAATCATGTATGATGCCAAAAGTACCGACCAATCCTCTCAATCACAACGCTTCTTTAGATGCCTCAACTGCAACCATATACTCCACCTCTGTTGTTGAAAGTACTATAGTATCTTGTAACTCTGTCTTCCAACTAACAATGCACTCAGCTACTGTGAATACATAACACGTCGTAGATCTTCACTGATTAAGATCTACTGCATAATTGCATCAACATATCCTTATAACACCTTAGGCTTTCATGTTTCCAACCTCTGAAACGTCAAGCCTAATTTCACAGTCACTCGCAGATATCGTAGCACTCACTTTACTGCTTCCCAATGTTACTTACACGGATTCGACATAAACCGACTTACTACTAACTGTATAGGCTAAGTCAAGCCTAGTGCAGACCATAACATATATCAGCGATCCACAACACTCGCATATGGTACTTGATACATCTCATCCTCCTCTTCTTGTGAGTTTAGACACTGACTGGAGGGTAACATAAAGTGACCTGCCAAAGGAGTAGTAACCGGTCTTACTTCAGCCATGTTTAACCTTTCCAACATCTTGAGAACATAATTCTCCTGGGATAGCCAGAGTTTACCTATACGATTGTCTCAACTGATCTCCATACTTATGATCTTTTTGGCTTCTCCCAAATTTTTCAAGTTGAACTCCTCTTTTAGTTGAGCTTTAAGCTTCTGAATATGTTCTTATTTCTCACAGCAATCAGCATATCATCCACATACAATAGCAAATATGTGAAATCATCATTGCACTGTTTGAAATAAACACAATTGTCATCTCACGTCGTTTGTAGTTGGTCTTGATCATAAATGAGTCGAACCGTTTGTACCACTGCCTGGGAGACTCCTACAGCCCATAAAAGAATTTTGAGAAGACACCCTTGTTTTCTTGACCATCCTAAAAGAATAATTTAGGTTGCTTTATGTATATCCTCTCCTCTAGCTCACAATGCAAAAATGTTATTTTCACATCCAGCTGCTCCAACTCGAGATCACCTTGAGCCACGATTGCCAACAACAACCGAATAGATGTATGCTTGACTACTAGAGAGAAGATCTCATTATAATCAATACCCTCTTTCTGAGAATAACCCTTGCCAATGAACCTTGTCTTGTATTGCTTACTGTCCTTCTTGCGAAAAACCCACCTGCAACGCTTTAGAACCCTTTGGTAAATTCATCAAATCCCATGTTTAATTCTTCTCCAAAGACTTCATACTTGTTCCATAGCTTTGGCCTACTTGTCAATGTCATTCACCTCGATTACCTCCTTGTAATGCTAGGATCTCCATCTTTCGTTACTAATGCAAATAAGACTTGATCCTCATCCCAGCCATATCTGATTGGTAGTACTGAAACTCTATCTGACCGCCTCAATGGTCTAGGTTGCACATGTTACTCTTGAATAGCTTCGTGCATGTCTTCATCTGAATTTGAGGAGTTTTTATCTGACCCAACAGGCTTGTTGGAGTCATCTGAAAACTCAAATTCCTTACTCTGAGAATCTACTGAATTGTGTGAAGCTCCACCTTGCACCTTGTCCTCCGTCTTTGACTTTTCTTGCAACATTAATTCTTGATCAAAGACCACATCTCTACTAACAAAGGCACTCTTCTTCTCTGGATCCCAACGCCTGTATGCCTTATTTTCCTTGGTGAAACCGATGAAGTAACACCTCTTTGGCTTGGACTCTAGCTTGTTCCTCTTTTCACTATCAATCAAACTATATGTCGGGCAGCCGAAATAAGGTTGAATAGTTCATTGACTCTCTTTGCCATATCTCTTCTGAGATCTGAAGAATGATGGCTATAAATGATGACTTGTTCACTAGATAACTCACATGACTCACTGCCTCAACCCAAAAATTTTCTGACACGTCAGCTTGTAACCTCATATTGTGGGCACGCTCTATAAGTGTCTGATTCATGTGCTTTGCTACTCCAATTTGTTCTGCTCGCCCTTGGAATAGTTAGCTGATGTTCAATACCTTCATTAACTAAGTATTCCTTGAATTCTGAGAATGTATACTCACCCTCATTATCTGACCTCAAGAACTTCACCTTTTGCCCTTTTTGATTCTCCACCTTGGCTTTTCACTCCTTGAACTTCTGAAATACCTCAGATTTTTCTTCAAGAAGTACACACATACTTTTCGAAAGAAATCATCTATAAAAGTAACATAATAACATGCACCCCCAATGGATGTAACTGGCGAAGGTCCCCACACATCCGTGTGTACGAGATCTAATAAGCCCTTAGTTTTATTCACTGAGGTAGTAAATGCTACTCTCGACTATGGACCCATAATGCAATACTTACATAGATTGAGTTTGCAGTGTTTAATACTTGATAGAACTCTTTCACTGTATAGGGCTCGAAGACCTTGTTCGCACATGTGTTCAAGACACATGTGCCAAAGTCTTGTTATTGCCTCTCTATTGCTACAGAAGCATCACCAATCACCATGCTTTACTTTTAGTACCATCATGGAGCCCTTAGTGACCTTTAAAGCTCCATCCATACCCGAGATCTTGTATCCCTGAGCTTTCAAAGCTCCCAACGAAAGAAGATTTTTCCTCAGAACTGGAACATGTCTCACGTCCTTGAGTGTTCGCACCCGTCCGTCAAACATCTTTATGAGAATACTGCTTATTCCAACTGTTTTGCTTGCAGCATTGTTACCCATCAACATTGTGCCTCCTTCAAAACGCTCACATATGCTGAACTACTCTTTCCTTAGGCACATGTGGTATATGCACCTGAGTCAAGCAACCAATCATCCGAAAACCTCCCCTTGCCTCTGCTCGGATTCACAACAGAACATCACATGATTCTTCCAACTGCTTTCTCAGCTACGCCGACTTGATTGTTTTGTTTTCCACTGGTACTATCTCTGTTAGCTGCTAAACTACCCTTCTTCTTTAGCATCTCTTTGTACTTGGAGCAAGTCTTATTCATGTGCCCTAACTGTTTGCAGTGGTAGTAATCAAAATTTTCACTAGAAGCTTTGGTATCCTTCTTGAGTCTTCTACTCGGTGATCTCCCCCTCTGCTCCTTGACTACCAAACCTGAGGCCTCCTTTGTGGAATATGTCCTCTTCATCGGTTTGTTATTTTGGAGCATCTGTCTACATCTTTCAACTCTAAGGTCTCCTTTCCATACATGAAAGTGATCGCCAAGTAATCATAACTTTGAGAAAGAGAAGACAGCAACAGAAGAGCTTTGTTTTTCTCTTCTAGTTTCACCTCCAATGCCAAAAGGTCGCTCAAAATCTGATTGAACGCATTGAGATGCTACAGAATCGGTGTTCTTTCCTTCATCCAAAAAATGTACAATTGCTTCTTCAAGAAGAGTTTGTTGAATAAACTCTTCGTCATGTAGAGACTCTCCAGCTTACATTATAAACCTGCAGTTGTTTCCTCGTTCATTACATTATAAAGAACTTCATTTGATAAGCATAGCATAATATTGGCCATAGCTCGAACATCGAGATCCATCCACTCGTCATCCTCCATCTTGGACGGCTTCTTCTCAGCACCAAGTAGGATCTTGTGAGTGCTCTCCTTCACGAACAACGTCGTTACCTACATTTTTCACAACAGAAAATTATTCTTCCTGTCGAATTTCTCCACCTCAAAATTCTTTGTGTTCGTCTTGCTAGCCATCGCTTTAATACTAATTGTTGTGGATGGACCCACCAAACAATAAGAGTCATCGCGGAAGCTCCGAGCAATCTACCGTAGCCAGCAATATAACTTGATCACCACAAGAGAAAAAACACAGATCACATATAAAAAAACACAAGATTAAGGGAGGAGGTGAAAATCTTATGAAGCTGAGAAGCAATACAAGAGTTTACAAAGATCTCTCTAGGTTCTCTCAAACTCTTCATACAAGGTGAAAATCTCTCTTTCGAGCACAATCTAAAACCCACGAGCCCAGGAGTTTTATTAACATCAAGAATAAACATAGACTTTCCAAATCTTCAGCAAAACCATCCTAAACATCCAATCAACCGCCCTTACAAAGAAGGATTCAGAAGCCTTGTTGAAATCCCAATCAGAAACCAAGTAGGATTCTGAAAATACCCGCGGTTGTCGACAAGACTACCGACAACGCTGTTCCGAAAAGTCTGTCTGTTTCAAATTTTCGACACTTCACCAGATCTGTCGAAAGCTCTTAGGGCTATCGAAAGGTCTTCTGACTGACTGAGCATGTGCACGTTTCTAGTTGCTGAATCTTCTGAAATCTCCTCCACCTTGCTGTGTAGTCTTCTTTAATAAATGTGAGTCACACAAAATACCAACACCGTCCTCATCCCAGCACCAACCGCTAGAGAGAGATCAGGTTCTAAATCCAACTCGGGTTCGTAACAGTACTCAACCCGACCCGACAGCATCTGATTCCAACCTGACCCACTTGCTGACCCGGATCCCCCCCCCCAAACCAGACCCATTAATAGCCATTGCGGATCCGTTTGCAATGCAGTTTGATATTTGCGCCATTTCTCAGCCATCCAGAGTTTGATTCAGACCATTTTGAAGCGATAGAATCGTGAGAGACAACTCTATGCATCTCAGCAGATATTAGCGGGACTCTAAGGTCAAGCATGATCCTTTGAAGGTGAGTTTTTTGTAAACACGATCATTTATCGTAGAGTGTTAGGCACATAATCTCTAGAATTTTATCTGCTTTACTGTTGTCCACATATATTAGTGAGATTGTGTGTATTTACTACTCTTGATTCAGTAGTATTGATATTGATCATAGAACTTTGCGTGTGTAACGTATATAATATCTTTAATTTGTTTAATATTGAAATTGTTTAGCCTGTACTTGCTTCTTTGTTAAATTCATCTACTAGTGTTAATAGTTTAGTCTTACCTACCTGACAATCATAGTTTATTGGTGAAGCGTAGTTTAGTAGTTTTATCACTGATTTCTTACCACATGGACACGTTTCACATCACTTAAATCTTGAGTTCCTGTATGATAAAGAACATGTTAGAATTTGTTCATTAATCAATGACATTGGGGTGATCTATCAAGCAGAGTATTTGTGAGTTAGAGAGAAATCAATGAACATCAAATTGCACAAGATTAAATGAAAAAGTTCAAAGACAAATAAGCAAAAACACATAAATCTAATAGAAGAAAAATGAGAAGGGCAAATTTGAAAAGAAAAAAGGAAAAGATTGTAATCGAGGAGATCTTCTTACATTTATCACTACAGTCGACAATGGAGCTTCAATTGAGCATTGAATATATAAACATGACTTATCTTGGAATCCCCAGTAAACAAAGTATATATAAATTATTGAATAAATAAGGCCATCATAAGGTAGAAGCAATAGCATTATTTACTAGATCATGTATGGCAAAAGGGAGAAATAGATGTGTATTTATAGCCTTCAAACTCACACCTTTCTGTAGGAATCCTCTGTATTCACAGCCTTCAAACTCCAGTCTTCCTGTAGGAATCCTCTTGAAGTATCCCGCATTTAACAAGCCCAGCAAAAACTTGTATCAGCCCGGAAAAGAACAGTTACTTGATTTAAGGTCAGGTTGTGTAATGCTAATGTCGACCATGGCTCCTCTAACAACCCAGCTAGTCAACATGGCACTTTCTCCGGGGCTGCACATACAGGAATGGCAGCTTCCAGATGTATACATAAGTAACATAACTACTTGCAGACAGAACAAATGCCTTTATTCATTTTCTCCATTTTTTTATTAGTTTTCTTACTTGTTTCTGGATCTCAATCAATATCTCTTGCTTCCTTGGATATTCGTCCTCAAGCTATGTGCTCAATGAACAAGGTTATTTCCTGTGCCACAATTAACTCCTTTGGCTTGAGATAGTTGTGCTCAATGCTATAGGGGTCTGGCGGCCATTATGTGAAGTACCCATATATATGCCCTAAAAGCCAGTTGTTTGATTAATAATAAGATGTGTCTGAGCATAATTTATAACCACTCTGGAACAGTAAACTAGAGTCTCAGTTACCACACACTCACTTTCACCACACTTCACAGATGACACGGCTATGACAATGCAAAGAGGTGGTTTGTAACAATGGATAATGTTGTTCATGCATCTGGAAAGGTCTCATAAGGTACACAGACAATTATTTGATTCTGCACTTTTTCATGGATGCTCTATGTCAAAGATGTCAGTATGAATTATTGGGATTGTCATAGGATTGTCATACAAAAACAATTGAGTCTCCAGTGTTTTGCAGCAAAACATTGATGTATATGTTGCACAAGCACATAGGTAAGTCAACATTGTGATTCCATCTAACTGCTGCCAAAGTCGGGAATAGATCAGGAGCTCAAGTCAAGGCACCTGACCTTAGGTTGCTATGTGCAATGATATCTTACTTGCAAGCTTTTAGTATAATTCAGGTAACCAGGATAGATTTCAGGTGTAGCCTGGTCTACATAGAAAGCACTAATGCAGTAGAAGTTCTGAAGAAAATGAGATAATCTATCAGTTCTATCAACCTTATCGCTCCAAAAATCCAAATACAAATTCCCCTGAAGTCGAGAGCTGGGAATCTAGAAAATGACCAAGCAACAAGCTTTTGTCAGACGATGACAAAATTAAAGAAGTTCAATGTGAAGGTACCAAAATCTCAGAGAAATTTTCATAATGACAAATCCTAATTAATGAATTCTAAATGGTTTATAGCGGACATATCAATTAACACATGAAACTAATCACCAATTCAATCAAATCCCGAACATATAGACTTATTGAATGAATTGGAATATGGAAAGGCAAGGTTCCAGTAATCTGTCCACCTGTCAAACTATTCTTCATATTCCTAGTTTTTTAATCACACTGAACCGAAATTATGTTTAAAAAACATATTGTAACTAAATAATATAATATCAATTTGCAAATGATTCTCCCACCAAGTTTATTTCTTAGAAAAAGATCCCAAATCAAGAATCATTTGGATACAACATTTTGATAAAACCCCAAAAGCCTCTCCCTTGATAATTTCTGTAATATCCACTACTAGAATATATGTCAGTAAGTTCAGTTCTATCCACAAATTAATCAAAGAGAAACAATGCAATCACTACATTCTTAATCACAACCCAATAACCCAAATAGCTCAGATGCCCCACATACAAATTCTCCGAAGGGAGACTTGTGATAACTTCCAAAAGCCCATTCCCATTTCCTCATTTCTACAACAATCTGAATCATGAAGTAAACCCAATACAACTTTTTACCAAAACCCGGAACAAAAATGGCACCAAGTGTCTCAAAATTTATGAGAAAAATATAATATGCTCCTTTTTAAAAAACTCTTATAATAAACAAGAATGCACAATTGTAAAGGTAAAATGTCTGAGCAAAGGGAGATAAAACCCACAACATACATGGAACTGGAGCAACAAATGAAAAGCAATAAAAGATGTAAAAAGGACCAATTTCACAGTTACCAACTCCCCGGTCACAATAGTCTCCACAAAAAGAAGTTAAAGTTAAGTCAGAAAGCGCAACCCGATGTTAAGTGATCAGTAAACCAAAATGAAGATGCCATTTGTCTTTCTAACTTGTTTTTGCTACTTTCCCTACATACATTACTTCCCTACGTCAAGATAAAATTGGAACCCATCTTCCAATAGGTTAGCAACTTAGCATAACCCTAAACTTTTGTGGGGAAATCACTACTAAGGCGGCAATCATAATAAAATTACCCATTTCTAACCTAAAAACGACTTCCCAGTTACAATAACCAGCAAATAAATCACTTGAATGTCCCCACAAAACACAAAATCAATGATTATCATTCATTACAATCTCCCAAGCCCGCTTGCATTCTCTTCTCTTTCAAACAACCCATCAAAAAAGAATCGCGAATTCAACCCTATACAAGTTTTCATCAACACCCAAAAATATTCTCCATCTTTTATCTCAAAATATTTTCTTTCTCCAATCAAAATCCAATTTCATTTCCAAATTTCTCTGAGGCAATCCAACAAACATAATGTAAGCAAACAAGAGAGAAGAAAAGCAGCGACCTTTAGCTTTCCGCCAAGACCACCGAAGCTCATTCGATGGTCGAAATCTCTCTCGAGGGACTTGAGATCGCCAACGACCCCGGCCACCGCGGCCGGCAGAGGGGAGGAGGTGCCCCATCCCTGCCACTCCTCCTCGCTCACCACCGCGGTATCGGGTTCGGGCCCGGATTCAGACGTCATGCAGAAGGAACGGCGGCCGCGAGAGGATCCGACCCGCAAGCGGTCGGTCCTTCGGAATGTGCTGGCGCTGGGAGAAGAAGCAAGGCAGCAGCGGGACGCCAACACGCGGGCGGGACTGGCGATCATAGCTGGAGTTTATTGACCGATCGGGAAAAAAGGATCTTTAATGGATTGCACCTTGACCCGGACCCAATAAGCTTAACGGGTCTCCAAATACTATCCATTAACATTTTTATAATAAATAAATTTATCGCTCGGCGGTGGAAACCGACCGAGTGGTATACCAAGCGGTGGAGGATGGAGGAGGAAAAAGAAGGCGGAGGAGGGTGTTGGAAGGAGGAGGGGGCTAAGAAGACGGATGGGGGAAGATGGGAGGGGAGAGCGGAGGGCGGCGGCAAAACCCGGTTGCGGCGGTCTATCTCTGAGCGGTGGAGGATGGTGAAAGAAGAAGGTAGAGGAGGAGGAGGAAGATGTTGGGGGGAAGGTAGGAGGGAGAGAGGATGGCGGCAGTAGCGTCGAAGGGGGGTGGCTTCTCTCTCCCTCCCTCCCTCCCACTCTGTCGTTCTCTCTCTTACGAGAAAGTGAAGACAGACAGACAGATAAAATTTATATATGAGTCAAACGAGAAAACCTCCCTTACCATTGGTTTTGATAAATAATGAATGAAACAAAAAAAAATACTAATCAAACTTTTTTGTATAAGAATTCTAACCTAATTGATAAAGTAAAGAGTAAATAATTAGAATTTTATCAACCTAGAATTTATAAAAGGAAAGAAACCCAACCACTTGGATTTATTTGATAGAAGTAATAGAAGGAAAAGCCTATCATAAAAAAAAAAAAATCAATTTAATTTAGATTAGAATCCACCACCCCCACATTACCTTTCTTAATAACTTTATGATAATAAATAAATACCGACAAATTTTTTTACCAAACTAAAGTTCTAACTTATTTTATTACTGTAGAGGTAAATTCCTCGGGAGAATTTATCTACACTCAAATTGTAAATGGGAATTGTAAGAGTAAATTCCCAGGGAGAATTTATTTGCACTCAAATTGTAGTAGGATTTGTGAGAGAGAATAATAAAGCAATGTAAAGACACAGAATTTTACGTGGAAACCCAATTTGGGAAAATCACTAAGAGGGGAGAAAGAATTCATTATTTTCAAACAATGAATTCTGCAGAGTTGAACTATGTAGTAGTCTTAGATTACAATGGTTTTGAGGAGAATATTGTCAGCATTTTGGAGAAAATCTCTTTTTTGTTCTCAACTATTTTTTGGTGGGCCATTCCTTTCTTCGTTGATCTCCTAGTGCATATATACCTGGGGAGTCTACATTGGCAGTGCGACTCATAGGATTTTCAATAATACCTGATCTGCATGTAGAGATTCTTTCATAATGACCTGGATTAGGTCCTTGATTGTTGGAGTGATTTCTACTACCTTCTGTAGCAGTGTGCGCTGAAGTAGGAGTTTGTTGTAACATTTGAAATGTGAGATGACTTGGCAGCGTAACAGACTCCATGAATATAAGCGGATATTAATGAGGTCGGTTGTCGCGACCATCTTGCTCGTGACAAGAATGATTGATCTTGGAGTGGCGACGCTCTCGGAAGAAGGAGCGTCCTCGGGACAGTGGATTTCTCGGAAGGATAGGCGCCCTCAGGGCCGTTGATTCCTCGAAAGGAGGAGTTCCTCGGGAACAGCTGGGCAATGTTCTCAGAGAGAAGCTCTACTTGACGTATAATTGGGGAAACCGAGCACAAAAAATAGAGATTAAAGATTGAAAATGGTGCTTTGGCTTCTCACAATTCTACCGCTATAGCAAGTGGCTATGCGAGTCGTGATCCTCAAGGAGGGAAGCGATGAAAGCTTTACGGTAATCGTCACTAAAACGGTTAAAAAAAATTCTTCTTATTTCAAAAGAAAAGAAAGAGGGAAGTAAACAAAAACCAGAAGTAGAAAAAGAAGAAGAAGATGAGAAAAGTAGTGAAGTGAATTTGAGTTGGGTTTTAAAAGAAATTAAAATGGAAAGAAAATTATGACTAACTTACTATTAATTGCTCCCACTAACACACTTACCATTTTGGATGCCTGCCTGACAATGGATCCTTGGCAAGTGCTGACCTTGATTCGAAGGTGTTGACCGCATGGCCCATAAGAACTAATTCACTTTCCCTCTACATTGCATCATCAAAAACCGTAAAGAAGAAGAATAAAAATGATAAAAAATAAGAATTAGAATCCATCATCATGAGCTATCAGTGGCTCTTGCAAGAATAAGGCCTAGATGCTATTAGATTCATATGAATTAGAAATCAATAAGAGTAAGCATGTATAGTGGGTTAGTAGTTAGAAGCCATCAAAGAAAAACTAGCTACACATAATAATAAAGAAAAGCATAAAAAGCGGTCGATTAAATTGAGAAACAATGAAGATAAAGGAGGAAGATTACATCAATTGTCACTCTCAATGCAACTCTCTTTATTTTTCTCATGAGTCTCTCTCTAACCTGGGCAATAACTATAAAGAAAAAGAAGATTACATTAAAAAGAAAAAGAAAGTCCTAAACTAAAACTAAAGAGAGAACCCTAGCCTAAACTCTCTCTGCCTTCTACCTTTGGTGTGGTATTTATAGGAGAAAATCCAGTGTATAACACGAGTGGAGATAAGAGTGAAATCGCTCCCCCAACGGAGATTAGATTGTCACGGATGCACGGCTTTTGCCGCGTTTTCATGACAAGACTAGCTCCGTTGGAGCAGTGTCTTCTGCGCGATCTCCTACTCTTTCCGTTATCCCTTGATCTTCTGATAGAATTATCTTTGGGCTTCTGGATTTAACAATATCCCCTTTAATTTCTCAAGCTAAGAAAATAAATCCATATAAATCCGATTTAATGGGATATAATGGACCTTTTTCTTTTCCTCTCCAATAATTATCCTACATGCCATTAGATAATAAAGAGGTTAAATAGCAGAGTTTTATTATAATTAAAATATAAAAATGTGATAATAAATATGAAATATTAGTGAATAATTAGCGTACCCCATTGTCTGTCTTCGGGAGTTTCGATGAGATAAGACATGTCTCTTGATCTGGTGCAGGTCAGAAATTGACCACTATAGATACCCCTTCGCTCCTTCTTTTTCCTCGCTCCTGGGAGAAAGAGGGGAGCGACTAATTTGGCTCTAACTTGGGAAGTTAAGGCGTCACTTGTACTCTGAAGGGACTAGTCAAAATATCTCGCATTCTGAGCCCTCTTTGAAAACTGGAGTGGGTGAAGACAGTTGGCAAATTAATGACCAAAATCGTGCGGTAGAGGCAAATCGTATCCTGTGGATTTGTCATGCCGAAAAATTCGGGGCGCAAACTGAGTCTTCGGATGTGGTTGGAATTTGAATATGCGCTCTGCTGCTTCATCTAAAAATAGGGAGGATCCTTGAAGTGGTTGACTATTTTCTCAAAAGTTCTTTCCGTCCTAAACTCTTTTTCTTGATAGATTATGATGTCATTCTTTTTAGTCTGATGGAGGAAGGAGAGGGAGACGATGGAGGTGGTGGAGATGGTGGCCACGTCACATCGATTTTCGCGATGACCTTATCACGTCACGTCGATTTTCGTGACAAGGCCCCGCCATCAAGGAGATCGATTAGACTCAAGTTCTGACTTGATTTGCTCAAATATATCTTCCTCTGATGGTGGGTATGGATGGAAGGAGGTCTTGCTCGGGTGACAAGGAGGAGACATTTTTTCATCTAGGAAATCTCCCATCTTTTTATGAAGGAACCTCATTGGCCTTCCCTCGGGATCTGTGAAAGGTGGCATGAACAATAGGATCGTGTCTTCATAAAGTGTCTCCCGACGGGCGGATCTTTGTTTGCTTCAGCATCAGGAGCTTGGTTGGCGAGTCTGAGTCCAAATTGGATTATCTGTATTGCTTTTCAAAAAAAAAAGCAAAGTCAAATAAGTGATAGACCTCGTATCACTCTTGTTAGATGTAATCGAGTATATATTTGAATGGATGTAATCAAGAATTTTTTTATATTAAAAGCAGTAAAATTTTGAAATCGAAGTGTTTGTTTAGATCTTGCTTGCTTTGTCTTGCACTTGTTTGTTTGGAATTAGATGTCTGCTCGAGAAATTTTCTTTGACTCCGAGATATTTGGAATTTGGCTTGGCATGTAGTTCTCGTGTGGTTGTTTGTCCCACAGTGATACCTGCAAATCTCGTCTCCAAGTGGGGAAAATCCATCTATGAATTGAGCCTCCAAAAGGGGAAAATCTCTACAACAGAGATGGATTCGCGTTTTCTTCCGAACGGGGGCACATCCCGTCAAGGAGCTGCGAACTCGGGCCTCTGAGATGGAGATTTCCTTACAATAGAGTCTAGTCTCTGAGCGGAGAAAATCTTGCTATAGAGGGTTTTGGTTCCCGTAGTATTGCCGAGAAAGGCCTGTAGGCACGTCTGCATTTTCCATGTGTGGCATATCCCGTCTAGGAGTGTACAGACGCGATCCTCCGAGTGAAGTACATCCCATCAGCGGAAAATCACTTTTGGGCCTCTGAGTGGGGGAAATCCCACAATGGAGGGCATGTACTGTACGGGAATCGTTAGGACATACACACAATCATACATTGAGACATTAAATAGAGTGTTAGATGCAAGTGCAGGAAAAATGAGTTGTGTGAGCTTAGTTTGGGTTTATGAGATTAGTACGTCTAGAAGATAATCCAAATAAGGAAACCCTCATAGATATACCCTGTATCTCTTGTCACCATTGCCTGAGCAGACACAACCTGAGTTGTCCCCAAATAGGCCAAGCATACTCAAACTTTAAATCATACCTAAGGTCCTCGTTGTCGGGAAGTTATTCTTGCAGCATCACGTCCTCAAGTAAACTATTGGACGTATGACCATACAAAATCAATACGTCAGGGGATAATCTAAACAAGGAAACCCTTATAAATATACCTGATATTGCATATAGCCCATAGTTGCAAAAATTGGTCTGAGGTGGGGAAAATTCCAGCAACAGTTTGGATATGCCTGTCCCGGATAGGGGCCCTACTCGATCGATGATCTAGTACCTCCAATGTAGGAGTAAGCCCAACAACAGAGTTGTCCTATCATGCGGGGGATATCCCGTCAACAGAGTTATCTCCCAAGTGAGGCACGTCCCATTATCGGAATATGGAAGGAACCCGTGTAGCACCCCATTCCCAGGATACGTACCCAGATGCTTGTCCCGATTTTTTCAACCGTATTGTTTCAATTTTCTTCCAGTATTTATTTTTGGGTTGCAATTGCTTATGTTATTGGTATTAGATCTGGATTCTCAGTCTAGAATCAGCCATGACCGGGACCAAGAACCCGATACCAGCGTACTACCCGATTTGACCTTTCTGGTAGTCTGATTTGACCGATTTCAGTTTCAAATACTGTTTTCTAATATTTTAGATTTTTCATGATTTTCTGAAATTTTTCAGAATTGTTCTGCAAAATCTTCAAAACTGGTGTCGATTGGCATCGCTGACTCATTCCTGAATTTTTAGTTTCCAAATAGAGTTGAATTTTTAGAAATAATTTTCACATTACTTCTTATAATCTTATTTTCTATCTAAATATATTTTTTGAGATTTTTCTAAATTTATCAAAATTTCACCGACTTTGGTATCGACTAGTATCGTCGGAAGATTCTAAGATTTTTAATTAAAAAATCAGATTGAATTTCTAAATCTGATTTCACCAGACATCTTAAAATAATATTTTCTATTTTTAAGAATTTTGGGAACGTTTCTGAAACAGTCGAATTTTGCCCAATTTAAATAATAATATTATTTTCCCTTCTTTTTTTTTCTTACTTTTTCCTTCTCCACTCCTCTACTTAATACTCCCAGATTATCCTAATAATTTAATTATTTAATAATATATTTTTGTTTTTTTTTATTTCTTTTCCTTTTCTTTATTTTTCCTTTTTCTTTCTTTTCTTTTCTTTCTTTTTCTTTTTCTTTTTCTATTTCTTTCTCCCCTTACCTGCTCCCCTTGCTTCCCAAACCCTGTCGACCAGCACCATCAGCTGCAGCAGTAGACCACCCCCCATCTCCACCATACTCTTCCTCCCATATCCCCCATCTCCCCTTCTTTCTTTTCTTTCTTTCTTTCTTCTTTTCTTTCTTTCCTTTCTTTCTTTCTTTTCTTCCTTTCTACTTTTACCCACTCTTTTAATTCCTTAATTACCCCCTTCTATTTCCAGCATATCCCCTCTTCTTTATTTCTTTCTTTCTTTATTCTTTTTTCTTTCTTTCTTTCCTCTTTTCACTTTTCCTTTTTCCTCTTTTAAACACTTCCAACAAATAATTTCTCTCTCTAACTCTCTCTCTCTTGTATCCTCTCTCTCCCCTCTCATTCTCTCTAATATATATGTTTATAAATTATATATATTTTATATGGATTAATAGCATGTACGTGCTTATGGTGTTCCGGGATTTTACGTCGTTTTCTGGTGATTTAGGAGAGTACGGTTTTCTTGAACGAGCATCTATTTTATTTTGAGCGAGTACTTTTCTTGTGTTGCTTCATGCCTTACTAATTCTATTTTAGGGCTCGATATAAATTTAAGTGCTTTAAAATCATCAATTCATATTTAGTAATTGCTACTCTAGCATTTATTGCATGATATATTGATATGTGGATGTCTTATTACTACCGTTACATGCCTAACAATTGCTACTCTAGCTTTTAGTACATGATGCATCGTTATACGAGTTGATATATGATATGCAAGTGATTTTTAAAATTAACATGTTATATGAATACATGCTGGCCGTTATTATAATTCATTGAACTGATATTATATTTGCATTGGATATGCTTGGATACGCTCATGCTTCGCTCGACTTCGCATAGCTAATTAATAGATTAATTTATTGTTGTTATAGATATGGTTGTGAAGAGTTTAAAATGTTTAACTATATTGTTTCCTGTATCATATTACATGACCAGATGATTACCTGACATAGAATATTGTGGCTCTGTATGCAACTCACCTGACACTGACATGTTAATTATCTGACACTGATATGTTACACTTGACACCTAATCCATGACACTTGATATCTGACACCGGTACTTGACATGTTATACTTGACACCTGATCCCTGATACTTGATATCTGATACCTGTACTTGAAAAGTTATCACTTGACACCTGATACCTGACACCTGATATATGATAATTGACAATTGACATACTTTCACTCACTTGACATATGCTATCACCTGGTACTGACACATTTGACTTGATATTGTGGCACCTGACTGGATACTATTACACCTGACACCTGTATTACATTGCATATTCATAATTATCACTTTTACGGGGACTTGGCATGATTATTATATTGTTACCAGCCACTTGGTACTCTTGAACTCCTGTACCCCTGAACTCTTGTATACTTGAACCCTGAAAAAGGGAGACTCTGATACTAACTCCTGTTGATCCCCGTAATTGGATAACCATGAATATAGGATTACTGTGAATACCCTGTGGACATTATCACTGGACAAATTGTAATAATTAAACAACTTATACCGGGATGGGGAAAATTGATGAGTATCGATATAGTCTCCATGTTTATGATGGTCTTAAAGTGTTGCGCGGCCACATACTTGGATTCGACCTGGAGGCCACCAGGTGTTTCCGTGGGGTGTACTGGCACCCCTACTCCCCTGCCTGCCGGTTGTGCCATAAGCCTCTGGGTCACTCCTGTGGGAGCGACAACATCCTATTCCTGTTCGGGCGTACAATAAGTCCGGTACTTAGCGGTACGTTCCCTCAGTACCAGATACTCCTTAACCGTTGTCCCGGGCATGTAGGGGACCCATTCTAACCATGGTACATCAATCTCTATCAGTTTTCAATAACTTACTCTCTGGTCTGTATGCTGAGGTGTGTGAAATGGGACACATACCGATGTATACAATCAGATGAGTCTTAATAACATAATAATATGCTCCTAATATCTGACTAGCTATACACTTGATCTATATTTGGGAGATTTGTGATACAATACATTATCCTGCTCACCGCTTACACATTATACCTGTGCTACTTTGTTGGATTACTTGATTGCTTCCATACTGTTTTATTATTCTGTTATTGTGTAGGCAAATTCAGATTATATAAACTCAGATTATAATGACGTGAGGTGTAGTGTTTATATATGAGGGTTTCCTTGTTTATATTATTCCTTCGACATAATAATCTCACGGATCAGTAATGTGGACTTGTATAACTGGTTTTCCTGTAGTTATTTTACTTACTGTCTCATTTCATGTTCATATGTGCTTATATTCACGATACATCTTTCCTGTACACGTGTGCCAAATATGCACGCCACTTGGCTTTATCATATGTACTCGCCGGGTTGCTGATCGGTCACATATATTGCATATATATTGTCACATTACCATGTTTTTTATTTAATAAATCCTGTTAATAAGTCTTATTCTACTTTGTTAAATATAGGCTCATTGCTAAAAAAAAGGGAAGAGAAACGAGCCCAAAAGCCCATCAAAATTCTGATTTAATTCAAAATTAATTCGAAATTAGAAGATCAGGGTAGATCAAGGCAGATCAGAGAGGATAAATCCGGCTGAATATCGGTTAAAATGGATCTTTACAAATCAATTAGTTAAAGCCAACAATTAAAGGCCGTTTTGACAAACCCAGGAGCTGAAACGAGAAAACCAGCATAAGATATAGGAGAATCACCAAACTAGGAACCTCCCCATTTGGGTGTGGCCACCTAGCCGCGTGCGCGGCCATTGTTAAGGTTGTTAGGGGAGCGTTTGCTCCCCTAATCTTTCTATGCCCTCTACCGTCTGGTTTTTCCCTATAAATACCATTTTTGACAGAGAAAAAAGTAGCGAAGACTAAGATTAGAATTCTTATTTATTCTTTAGGGTTTTAGGAGTATTGTTAGATAGTTCGGAGAAGTTATATCTCCTCTTTATTGTTTCAGTTTAGACCAGCAAAGAGAGAAAAACTGAGTGTGTAATTCATCCTTGAAGTGACAATCAAAGAAAATTCAACTTGCTTGTTCAACTCGACTCAATTCGGCATGTCTATGTTTAATTTTTATTTCTTATTTGTTTTCTTTTCATTATGAGTAGCTAAATCATTTTCTGGGCTCACTAATTAATCTCCTCTACCTCTCTCTCTTTATGGATTTTTATGAAAGCACTCTTTTGAATCATAATAATGCCTAAAGTTAAATTTTGTTCTTGAAAGCTTATGAGAATGCTCTTCTTTTAAACTTGGACTTTCAAAGCACAAATATTTTCAAATCGTTTTTATTCCATACTTGCTTCTTCGCGCTTGATGGTTTAACATTCTATTTTTAATGTTGTGTTAAGAAAGACCATAAGATTTAATACAAAATCATCTTATTTGTTTTACTTGAACATTAAAAGAAACTAAGGTTTTTGCTTATGATAAAAGTGATGCACTAACATGTTCTTGAGAAAAGTAAGTAGTTGAGTAGAAGATTAGTGAGCCCAGATTTGTTTCCTATAATAAAAATAACCAAACAATTTTCAACACTTTTTAAAGATCATCTTTTCCAAAGCCTTCTCTAAATTTGCAATTTTTCTTTTAATCATCTCCCTTCTCTCCATTCTCTTTTTCAACTTAAAAGAAAGACACTAACTTAATTCTTTGTAACTTAAAAAAACACGAAAAGCTTCTATCGCATTCCTCCTCGTGGACACGACCCGTTAGCCCAAAGTTACACAGTAATTCCTTTCACTTTTATTTTACAATCAAATTTTGCGCCGTTGCCGGGGAGGGAACGGTGTATTTATTTTTTAACAAGTTTGGTGTCTTGTTTCAGGGAAGTCAAGATTCAGATTTAGCACTCAAGCTTTACAGGAGAAGACTTGCTATTCTGTGCCCCTACTCTCGAAAGTAGGAAACAGAATTTCAAGAAATTGCAGCACAAGTTTGAAAATTTGTAGACTACTAAAAAACTTTTTTTTGCAGGACATACCGTTTTGCAAAAATACAGTTTTTGTGTATTATTCTTGCTATAGTTGATATACACACTCCCTGTTTTTAATCCAACAGTAATTTGAGTGATTGTTAATTGCCTAAAAAAATGTTTAGACTTGCATTCTAGGCATTTGTCTAATTACGTTTCTTTTACAATTACTGTTAAAGATAACTGGAGACAAGGTACGTATGCATAGCATATAGTTTAGGAAACATTCTTGGGTGATATTTGCTTTTGAATGTTACTTTTTTATATCTTACACACTCTGCATAATCAATTCTAAGGGCAAAACGCAAATCAAGACAAGGTGGGAAGTCATTACCCTTCCTTAGCCCACAAACCATCTCCAAGCATGCACAACCTAAGCCTAAGTAAAATCTGATAGACGTTGGCCTTAGGGACATCTCGAACTCACTAGGAGATTATCCTAAGGGGGAAGGTGTTAGAATTTGACTCCTGCCGAATCAGTGTCTAGGAAAGGGATTGAGGGGCGAAACCCCGAAGGCTGGTAGTTTGGCTTAATTAGGCCCGTCGCTTTTGCGCGGATACCTCCCACCAATCTTGCCCTGTCCTAGCTGATTAGCTTGTGGTCAAAGTCTGCATTATACCTTCTGTGGATAATCAACCAGTTAGAAGTTGTCTAGGTCAAGGTTACCTTAGACTAGGCTTGGTTGTTTTCTCTTGTTAACCATTGGTGAACTTGTTTGTGATTATGTTTGTTTATGCAAGTGTGGTTAAGAGACCCTAATTCATCTAGGTTGACTAGAAACACATCACTACCCAAGTTCGAATAAAAAACCAGATTCGGTTATGGCTCAACCGACATCTTTGCAGGATAAGTTCTATCCCATTAGAACCTCACTTCCATTCTACATCCAACTTTTACCGGTTAGTGAACACAACTTTGAGCTTAAGCCACAGTTCATCAACACACTCCCTAAGTTCCATGGCTTAGAGTCCGAAGATGCTTATTTCTTCGTAAGAGAATTTGAGGAAGTATGCTTAATGATAAAAATCCCACACCTTGCAGATGATACTATTAGGTTGAGATTTGTCCCATTTGCTCTTAAGGACTTAACCAAGAAATAGCTCTACAGCTTAGCGACCGGCTCTATCACATCCTAGGATGGTTTCATCAATGTCTTCTTAAAGAATTCTATCCAATTCATAAGACCGCTCTCGTTAGAAAAACATCATGCAATTCAAGTAAGAACCTAGTGAACCATTTTAGAGGTACTTAACGCTTCAAATACCTCCTTGTCTAATGTCCTCATCATGAAATAGAGAAATAGCGACAATCAAATTCTTTATGACGGTTTAGACTACTCAACCAAGACCCTTTTAGAAAGCATGTGCCAAGGGATTCTTACAGAAGGATGAGCATGAAGGATGGGATTTATATGAGAATCTAGCTGAAAGACCATCCAATGGGAACCTACTAGTGAAAGCTCTAGGAATCCAAACTCCATCTCTCCAAAAGGAGGTCTTTATTCAATTGAATCATCCATAACTAACAAGGCTAAGTTAGCTAACCTAGCTAGAAGACTGGAAGCTTTAGAAACTAAGAAACTAAGTCCAGTCAATCAAGTCAGCCAAAACCAATTTTCAACTCTGGGTTGTACTTACTGTCAGGCCATGAATCATGTGTTTGAGGAGTGTCATGTGTTTCAAGCTCAACAACACTTTCCAGAACTGATGAATGCGCCTTTTCAAGGCCGAACAATGATCCTTACGCTCCAACGTATAATCATGGCTAGAGAAATCACCCAAATTTCTCATGGAGCCAACACAACAATGACCACCTACGGTCGAACCAGGCAAGCCACTTCCATCATCTCAATAATTCTTCCAATCATCAACCCAACTTTCCAAATTACCCTCACAATTCTTCCAACAAATTTTCAAATTATCAACAAAATTTTCCCAACCAAGCTCCACCATCTTCCTTCCAGAATCCTCAACTTGAAAGGAGAATGACTGATTTTGTGAGAAATATGGAAAGGTACATGAAGAACCAAGATTCCCTCATGCAAACAATACAGAGGCTAGAGGGTCAAATGAGCCAGTTAGCCAATCCACAACATGAGAGGCAAAGAGTACCTTACCCAGTCAACCAATTATAAATCCTAAAAATTCTCAACAAGCTCATTTGGTTGAAGATCAATCATTGAATCAATGTAATGCTATTCATACATTGAGGTCGGGAAAGAAAGTTGATAACTAAGTGTCAACACCACCCAATCCCAGTCAGTACAATGACACTCCAGCATCCACCTTATCTAGTCCCAATCCTTCCAAATTGGATGAATCTGAAACAGGTAAGTCAACCGGTCAGGTGTATAAGCCTATAGTACCATTTCCTAATAGGTTAAAGAACAACAAGCAGAATCCACACATGGATAAAATAATTGAGATTTTCAACTAGGTGAAG